>VXBP01010253.1:0-60490 GCA_013400115.1 Rhinopomastus cyanomelas
GGATGATCTTTCGAGGTCCCTTCCAATCTCTAATACTCTAAGATTCTGTGATCTGCTCTGTGGCTGGTCACTGGAGAAGAGGCTGTGATGTACAGCTGAGGGTGAAGAAAACCAGTGCAGGGACAGGCAGGCTATGCAAGCCCCAGTTTGCCACAGGACAATAACTGTGACCCAGGTTAGTCTGATCCTTGGCTGATACGAAGTGTCAGTGGATTTAGTTGCCAAGATCTCTTTTAATTGACTAATGTAATATTCTGGCTTTGAGAAGATGTCTGGCAGAAGTCACCTTCTGTGACCTGTGTTCCACATAAACTTAAGAAAAAACTGCTTTACTCTGAGGGTAATGGAGACCTGGCACAGGCTGCCCAGAGAGGTTGTGGAGTCTCCTGCTCTGGAGTCATTTAAAACCCACCTGGATGTTCCTGTGTGACCTGATCTAGGGGATCCTGCAGGAAGGTTGGACTAGATCATCTTCAGAGATCACTTCCAACTCCTAACTGTCTGTGTATCTGTGATTGTTTCTTCTTGTCTGTTGCCTTCTCTCTTGCAAGGGACTGAGTGTTGCTTGTCTCCCGAACATCCATAACCAGTGCTCCAGAGCACTCCAGACATGTGTCCTCTCTATTCTGCAGCAAACAGATCTTTGTAGTTCATGGGATGACCAAGGGTGAGGAAAATACCACATGCAGCCCTATGAAGGAGCTGCAGAGTGAACATCTGGATGCTTTTACATGTGAGAACAGGCACAGGTTTTCTAAACCTCACCAACTCAAATTTCTCTCACAGGGTTCTGCTCAGGACCATGTGCTCTGCCCAAGGGGGTTCCACAGTCTGCTTCTCTGGAGATATTTAAAACCCACCAGGATATTTTCCTATGCAACTTGATTCTGCTGTAGTGAGGGAATTGGACTGGATGATGTTTTGAGGTCCCTTTCAAACCCTAATGTTCTGTGATTCTGTGCTCTTGGGGAGAGAGGGAGGTCCATCACTGTGGGTAGTGGAAGTGTGGTGTAGTATTTGTTAAAGTCTGTTGGCTTTGCTAATATCTGTATCTACATAGGAAAGTTTTACTGGTTATGTCAGTTGAGTTACGGTGGGATAAAATGTAGGAAGCCTCTAACTTTCCATCTGAAATAAGTTTTTTATTCCCCCATGAAAATCCGTAATGGCCTCTCTGCCTCCTGCACATCTATTCCTGACTTCCACAGCAACCTCCACGTCATGACAGAAAGTCATCACTTATAATCTCCGACTCAAGATTTCTTAGTCTTCATCACCTCATAACATGACTTGAACCATATTTCTTCAGGAAAAAAAAAACAAGTCGGAGTGTCTTAAATTTATTCTGCTTTGCTTTTAAGGAGAGATTACAGTGGGTTTTGTCTGTCTTCTTTTTTTTTTCCCAGTTATTTTTAAACTCATTTTCTATTGACAAATCTGAGATTAAACCAAAAGTCCAGTTCTAAGAGGACAAGTAACATCCTTCAGGTCTTTGCATCACTAGAAACATTCTGTATTTAAGTGCATGCCTTGTGATGCATTGAAAACGCAGTTCTTTAGCAGGAAATTCTCGTTTGTTTTTAATGCTGTCTGTAGAAAAGCCTGATTTTAAAATGGTCTTACAGCTGAGGGGAAGTGACTCGTGTTCTTTTTGAATCACTCTGATGCAGACATCAAGAAATCCCATCACCAGTTTTAAACAAAACCTTTCCATTTCACACCCTGTCTTCTCTGGGAAGTAGTTTTGTCATTTGGCCTGGCTCTGAGGAGTGCACAGAGGTACCTCGAGTGCTGTCCCGATGCCTTGTGATGCCTGTGACCCCTGACAATCTCAGCTTTTCCTTCCTGCTGCACAGTCTTTTCCCAACACACCTCTACCCTCTCACCACACCTCACACAAGGCATTTTGTGGTTGTTTTTCCTAGCATGTTAATCTTGCACACAAAGCATAAGCCGTTTCTCACCATTTCTCTCGCTCAAATACACAGATTCAATATACAAGCACAGTTCAGCTCCTGCGAGTTTGGCACACTGACTCCTTCCACACTCACGCACTGTGTGTAGTGTTTCCATCTCATGATGGCCCCTCCTGCACCCTTCTCCCAGCCTTGACACAGGCAAACTGCTCAATCACATCCCCACACTATCCTGCACCAACTCTTTGGCTACTCACTCTTCCCTGGGCAAGCACATGCACAGCCAGAGGCGACCAATCCCTCCACTACAGAAAACCAACCATCCATCTGCAGACCTCCCCCACATGCAATGGGGGTGTCTGACTGCGCTGAGCAAACCACCTCCTCACACCCCTTAAAGCAATGCACCTGCACCACCCCGCCCGACACACTCCTGTCTCTCCTGTTCCTCTCCACCTGCTATTTCAGCCTCCCTGACATCCCTGTGGCCCATTAGAGTAAAGTTGATGTCCAGCTAATGCTCCCTTTGCTTTTCAAGCCTGCTGCTGTTACGTAAGGCTGGGTGCTAGGTGCCTGAGCCATCCCTGAGCACATAATGGATGGTGCATTTGCCTCCGCTCGCTGTACTTCCAGTATCTACAGCAGTGCTTTGTTAAAGCCCTTTGGGATACAGTGAACATGAAAGACGCTATATAAAACCCAAACCCTATTCTATTCTGGAACAGCACTTTTAAGTTCTTTTATCACAGAATGAGGCAAGGGATGAATTGAGCCCAGAAATAGCATTTTAAAGTTTTCATGAAAGACTAGAACAGTGTCTGTTTGCTATATTTTAACATAATCTGAGAACACTAAGTGCACTAAAAGCTCACCGCTTATTTGTGGGTGGGGAAGTGGAGAGGAGAGGGAGAAATGTAAGTGCTTGTTTTTCTTTGGGATTTGGTTTATTACGGGAATCTGACAGAGATCTGTCAGGTTGACAAAGGGGAAAGGGAAAAAAACACCCTTGCAAAAGGTCTCTGATTATTTAAGATCAGGAAAATAACACTCTGATTCCATTGTCTGAGTGCAGGGAGTTATTTGGGATGTGAGACGAACCTAGCTGTGTGGCTGAAGAGCATAAGGAGAAAGGTTCAAGTTTTAATAGCATCTCCCAAAGCTATGAGGTTACGAGTGAAACATAATTGCTGGCAGGATGGCCGCGAAGAAGAGGCTTTCTGCAGATGGCATGGATTGAAGCCCTGGCTTAAGATCTAAGGGCAGGGAGTAGAAGGTGACACTGGGGGGAAAAAAAAAAAAGGAACATCAGACAGTTCAGGATTCAGGCAGCTACCTTCAACTGTGCATTGGGCATTGCAGTGGGATCCACAAAATAGAAGAAAAGGGGTGTCTGGGATTGTGTGTCCCAGACCCTTTAATTTCTCCTCATGGGTTGTCTGAGGTTAGTTCTCCACACGAGCACCAGAACAGCATCATGTACTCAAACTTCAGTGCACAGCCCCCATGCATGGTTGTAGGGACCTTTACTTGTCCTGTATGACCTGTCAGGCAAATCTGAGCACTCTCACAAAGTACCTCAAAGTACCTTCATTTAGCACTTTGTTGTGTTGGCACGTTTTACCAGCAGTGATTGTGTATTGTGTATTAATTTAGGGTTCTGTGCCAGCAGTATTGCACAGTACCAGCTGTAGATACATTTATCTATTGAAATTCCCTGGGGGGAAAATGTTCTTGATAAAAGCCCCATTAATTAGTACTTGCTGAACTGACTAAGTTAGCCAGTTTTTAATCTGTTTAATGTATTTTGTATTAGTGTAGCTCTAACTTTTAACATAAAAACAATTTACAATACTGGCTCAAAGGCTTTACTTAAGCCAAGTCCATCAATGTGATTATCAGTCCCAACTTGGATTCTCCCCAAATAATTAAATCAGGTTTATTTGATAAAACCTATTTTCCATAAAATCATGTTGACTGTCATTAATTCTATTCCTGTCCCTTAATTCTTTATTAATTGATTCTTCTATTAGCTCTTCCATTATTTTCACTGTATTTATGTCATGATAAATTATCAATCCAGAGAAACAAGTAATCCCATACAGCTTTTCTTTTTGCTGTGACATTGTTATCAGAGCATGCTGTTATCTGTAACTTTCACTAGTATTTGATATTAGCACTAAATATCTTCCAAACTGGCTCTTGATTTAGATTTACTTATCCTGACTGGTCTATAATAGTTGTTACTCAATTGTTGGTGAGCTTAAATGACCTCCTCACCTTCCTTTCCATCAGCATCCTTCAGCTCAAGGCTTGGTGTCGCAGTAAAATTAGCTTCTTGGTTGGTTGATAGGTATCCTGGAACTGATTCATTCTTGCTATGTTCACATCTTCCTGGCTTGTAAGAGTGGTCTTCTCGTCCTTCCCATCCATTCTCACTCCACTCCTCCTTAAGAAAAACTCTTCTCTAGTTTTTGTGCATTTCTGATAACTATTTTTAGCAAAAATAAATAAATAAAAGAAACCTAGGTAGGGAGTCCTGTGACCTTGTTTGACACTCCTGGAAAGCCTGGTGAGGTAGTGAGGAACCACCACTGACACATCTACAGCATTGTGCATTTAGTGCTCTTAGTTTCTCTCTGGAAGACGTCCTGCCCTTGCAGTCAGCTGTGATGCTCATTCAGAGCTGCTTTAAAGCAGTCTGCTTTTTGCTAGAATTTTGATCCCTCTTATCTCCCAGATCTGAGCTGTGATGGACATGGCTGTTCTCGTGCCTGACTTCCCCCACACACTCTGTGCACATTTAGCTGCCTTGATTTATTTCTAAACCTAGACATAAAAAAACTCTGAGCCCTGTTCAGGTCCTCTCTCTTCTTTGAAAATCACCAGCTTGTTTTCTGCTGAGGACATTATTTTTGTCTAAGAGATAAAAGTGAAGGGATAATAGTTCTTCTGTGCTACAGCACACAACGTATTGGTAAGATCCTGTGATTCCAGTAGTGAGGACTATATCATCTTCATACTTCAAATTACAAACCTGGAACTTACTTTAGGCACCCTCTAAAATCTTTCCTTAGAGCCACCTCTTTACACTGCACTATATAAACTGTTATTGAATAGAATTGCCTTTTTTCTATCGTTATTAACAGTTTGTCATCTCTGCTTTATCATCACCAGCCATAGCGGGTTGTAATAGGCTGATACAATTGTCAGGTTTTCCTTTATCCCTAACACACTTTAAAAACTCTATTTTCTTTGGCTCTGCCAAAGACTGATTTTCCCCCTGATGTTTCCTGTATGTATTAAAACATATTATGTTTAAAAGGGGCCAATAGGAAGTTAATTTCAGATGTGGATTCCTGCTTTCATATAACCGTAATCATCATCATAATAAAAGTATGGGAAGATAGCACTTAGGTATTTTTATTTCCCTTGCCACTGCAGGGCTCTGAATAATATTATTCAATACTATTATCTTGGTTAATTTTAAATGTCACAAGCACTGGAGTTTCAACCACTTCTCCACACAGATATGTCCAGGATCTAACAGATACTCCTTTTTGATGTATTTTTCCCCTACCAATGACCTTATATTTCCACACTAGTGAAGTTTTGCCACATCTACACTGTTGTAATTGAGGGCAAAATTTGGCCCTTTGACATCAATGGGATTATAGGAGAGATTAATCTACTCCACTTAGATCATAAAATCTTTCCTTGTAAATCAATCCTTCCAGTCCCTAAATCATCTCTCAAGATGTTCTTTGAGTTCCCTCCAAGTTGTCAATATGTTGTTGATGCTGAGATACTCAGGCTGACTGAATGTTTGTCTCATTGAGCCCAGAGGGAGGAAAAAAATGACCCCTCGTGACAGAATTTATCTGTGTCCTAAATAACCCTGTTCTCCTGTTATTTGCTGCCATATTAACCTGATGTGCTAATGTGTGATTTATTCTTATCCTTCAGTCTTTCTGAATAATTCACTTCCTGAAGAGCTGCGATTCAGCTGGTTTATATTTGGTCATTTCATTGTGCAACTGAGATGTTTTCTGTCCAGTTTTATTCCCAGATGACAAGCTGCTGACCAGTTTCACACTCAGGAATTCTGCTGAATTCTCAGCTTACACAAAGAACTTTCCCTTTTCAGTTTAACCTCTAAAACCAAGCTCACAGCCAGGCCAGCCTGCACTTTCCCGTTATGGCTACAAGCCCTTTGTAGTATTTGTGGCTTTAAACGATGTTTTGGCCTTTCCATGGGAAATGTTAGCACCTTCAGTAATTTCCCAGTGCACTCTCTCCGAGCCAAATGCAAAATGTATTGAGATACATAATGACACTCATTGATCTGGTCTTTCAGTGCCCTGGGCACCCTGTGCCTCTCCCCTCATGGGTGCATGAGACACAGGGACAGATCCTTTTGGTGTAAATCAGCGCCTTTCTTTGAACATTGGTTGAGGAACTGGCACAAGGACTGGTCAGGTGCAAGCCCAGTTTAAAGGGTGAGCTTATGGTTTGGGTGTATTTTTTCTCTTATTTTAACATTCTCATGACTTTTCCATATCTTCCATCCTACTTGAGAGCCTTGCTTGAATAAGTCCAGCTCCAGACTGTCTTTCCTTGGTTGGTTAAGTCAGACAGTTTTCTTTCTGCTGCTGATGGTCTTTTTTTAAGCTGAGTGCCAGAAAGCACTGAGGTGAGCAGGGTGAATGGGCTGGGAAGAGAGGAAGCATCTCTGAAGAGGGAGTGGTGAAACACAGGAAAACTCTGGGATTTCTTTTCAAAAGAACGCTGATGAAGGTTAAGCTTGAGCCAGCTGGCCCTGCTGGCTGGCACTGCTGATAGACAGAACCTTTATCAAGTGTCAGCAAAGACATATGACATTTATCACCATGGAAAGTCGTGTGCTGCTGCACTGACAGAGTATATTCAATACACGCCATCTCCACTGTACTGAGATTCCTTAATGGCATCATTTCTCGCTGAGACCAGGACAGGTTTGCTCCTGCCTCATCTTTGCTTCTCCCTTCAGCTTCTTTTTGCTTCTTTTTCTAGGTTTCTCTTTCCTTTACCCCCGTTTTTTCCTGTTACTTATCATTCTTTCAATATTCCCTTTGTGTCCTTATTTTTACTTCACCTTTTTGAAAGGTCACCCCGCTTCTCTACCTTTACTCCCAACTATGTGTCTGCCCACGCAGCCCAGGAGAGCAGCACTGAACTCTGTACCCCTGGGCAGGCAGAAGAATATCTTTCAGCCCTCAAATCCCTTCAGGTCACAAGGAAGGTAAACAGCTGCTCTTCACGACATTCAGGCTAGAAGGCTGGATCCCTTCATCGGTGGAGCTGTAACTTGTCAGGTCTACTAGGACTGTGAGCCAGGCTGACGGGCGTGTGGCTCGCTGCATAGAGCTCAATAGGAAGACAAAGAGATGTGAGGCACTGCAATTAAGTGATTATGCAAATCTAAACAGGGATTTTGTTTTAAAGTATTTTCCAGTATGAACATGACGTGATTGCAACAGACATGTGAGCCACTCTTGAAGCCAAGAAACACGGGCGGCTTGTCCCTGCAGAATACACACCTGGGAATAACGGAGCCAGTCACTGGATGTCACCATTGAGCTGCAGAAATGTGGCTTGAAGTTCATTATTTATCTGCTTTTAAAAGTACTAGTTTTTAAGGAAAGCATCTGTCTCTGGAATCCCTTGGGTGAGTCAGCACTGTGCTGTGGACTGGACCTTGCCTTTCACTTGGACTCTCCATTGGTGTCTCCTTGCCTCTGGGTGAATGAAGTCACATGTGGTCATCCTCAAAGGGAACGTGACCAGGGATGGCTCTGAAGTGGGGGAACAATTTAGTGGTGGTTAAATGTGTGTCCTGAGAGCATGATGACCCAGACTCTGGCAGACATCAGGAGCAGGTTCCTTTCCCTGCAGTGTGTGTACAGTGCTTGAGGAAGGTAGATGCTCTGCTAATTAAATACTAATGCAAATCATAGTAATAGTGTACAAACTCCCTTGAGCTTAGCAGAAATGCTGAGACCAGTACTGCCCTATCAGCAGCAGTACTGCCTCCAGCACCAAAAGAGCTTGGTGACCCACTACACGACTGGTGTCAGGAGAATGAGAGCCCCAAACAGAAGGAAAACAGAATAATTTTCACTTAACTGAAAAAACTGAAAATGTTCAGTTGTTTCTAGTCTCTTAGGCTGTTATGTAGGAAATTATCTCTGATGATCCAATTACTGGGAGAGAATAGGGATCTGCATGGGACTGAGAATGTACTCACAGCATAGATTAAAAGAAAATTGTGTATGTCTATTAGAAATAAGAAAGTGGTGGGGGGAGGGGGTAAGAAGAAAAAGCCAACAGCCCAAAAGAAAATGGATCCTTTCTCTGCTTCTCTCACAAATGAAAGACTGTCCAAGGACTAACTTGGTCATTTCTGAACAAAACAAACAACAAAAAATAGACAAACCTTCCTAAGATTCTTGGACCCGTTAGGGAAGTTTTTGGTGACAGCAATATGTCTTGTTACGTGTAACTGAGCTTTGTTTAGAACCTCACATGTTACTGACAAGTCTGGACAGACACTCAGGTCAAAAGGGGCAGATGAACAGCAGACAATCCCAAGGAATCTTCCCAGGCATCCTTCTTACCGTTAAAGTAAGACAGAAGGCAGAAAATTCTGGAAGTGGAACTATAGTGGAATTGTGTGAGCTAGAAGATGCTATTTTTTTATTGGAATGTTGGTCCTTTTCTATGAACAGTTCTGGGCCTCTCGCTTCAAGGAAGAGGTGGAGGGGCTGGAGAGGATCCAGAGGAGCAAGAAGTCTGGGAAAGGGACTGGAGGGAAAGGTTGATGAGGAGAGGCTGAGGGAGATGGGAGTGTTTAGCCTCGGGAAGAGGCGACTTGGTGGGACCTTCTCCCCCTCTCTACAACTCCCTGAAGGGACACTGTAGTCAGGTGCAGTCAGGCTCTTCTCCCAGGCAACCAGCACCAGGGCCTGAAGCTGCCGGGGAGGGTTAGGTCGGATGTTAGGAAGCCCTTCCTCATGGAAAGGTTGATCGGATCCTGGAATGGGCTGCCCAGGGCAGCCCCCATCCCTGGATATGTTGAAGGACAGACTGGCTATGGCCCTTAGTGCTCTGCTCTGGCTGATGTGGTGATGTTAGGTTCTGGGCTGGGCTGGATGAGCTCAGAGGGCTTTTTCAGCCTCAGTAATTCTCTGAATATGAGGCTGTGCTGTTTGGAGAAAGTCTAGCCCAGTAGAAGAGAAGCCAGGAGGGGCTGTACAGAGCAGGAGGATTGCAGAGAGCTTTACACCAACAGCAAAGGGGAGGATGAAGAGAAGGGGCAGGGAGCCCTAATTTAGCACAAAATCAAGATGTTGAGAACCAGATTAATTGAGGTACCGAGAGACTTGAAGGAATAGAAAAATCCTTAATTGCCTCTACACCAGTGTGAAGATTCCGAGTAGTAAAGGAGGAATCAGAACTGCTCACATCCGAGTATAAATTCGACCTACTTTGGTGTTGCTGAAACCTGATGGGAAGGGTCGCATGACTGGAATGTTAAAAGCAGTGGTTACCATTTGTTTAGGAAGTGAAACTGGGCAAATAAAAATCCCGCTTTTGATGTAAGTGGGACTATTACATCAAAAAAGTCCTTGCGTGTTTCTGAGCCTCTGAGAACCCTGAAGCAAATTATCTGAACTAACGTTCTCACAAATAAAGACCAAATGAGGTCCTGACTGCAAACCATTGCAGACCAGGGAGTGACTTGATTTCTCATTTGGCTCTTTAAACACTTCTCTATTATAGATGGGAAGGAAAAGACTTCAATCTGAATGGCATATAAAGGAGATCTTGTGGTGCTAGAACTAAAATATCCTTGATTTTAATTTTTTTAATGACTACAATTTCCTCACTTTAAAAGGGATACTGGTCCTAGACTTCATCATCTTGACAGACAAAGAGGATTCAATTGCAGAATTAAAAGTCAGAGAATTGTTTAGATGCAAGTGACACAGCCTTGATGACACTTCCTACCTTCAGGTGGAATAATGTCCAACCCACGCAGATGCACATAAGCATCAGGCTGACTTTGGGAAAATGAAAGCTATTATGAACCAAATCATTTGTGTAAAAGGATTTAAAGGGGACGTAGTAAATAACTAGGAACTCTATGACAGTATTATATCTGCTTCAACATGCTATTAGCTCTAGCAGGAGTACAGATTTAAAGAACCCCAAACACAGATACACAGATCATTAGGGGCTAGAAGGCACCTCCAGAGTCATTGAGTCCAACCCCCCTACTCAAGCAGAATCATAAAACCTAAGACAGGTTACATCAGAACACATCCAGATGGGTTATAAAAGTGTCCAGAGAAGGAGACTCCACAACCTCCCTGGGCAGCCCGTTCCAGTGCTCTGTAACCCTTACAGTAAAGAAGTTTTAGCTCATATTGAGATGGAAGTTCCTGTGCTTGAGCCTGAATCTATTGCCCTTTGTCCTATCACAGGGTGCAAGTGAAAAGAGTGTCTCTTTATTCTTAACACCCAACCCAGATTTGTATTTGGGTATATAAATACATATAAACCATATGGATTTTATAGACAGTAAGTCTCCTCGTAACCTTCTCCTTTCCAAGTTGAAAAGTCTCAGGTCTCTCAATCTCTCCTCATAAAGCAGGTGTTCCTGTCCCATAATCATCCTCGTGACCCTCCATTGAACCCTCTCAATCAGATCTGTCCCTCTTGAACTGCAGAGCTCAAAAAGAAGGGCTAGGCTGATGTTGAGTGAGAGTTGGTAAATGCTGAAATATAGAAACTGCGTTCAGGTACCAGATTCAAGACAGTCTCTGTTCAGGCTTTCTCAAGGTAAGAGTGCAAAGTGTGCAGCTATCTCAAAGCCACCCAAGTAATTCTGAGCTAAGTGTTTGTGACAGTTCAGTTTAGATGTCTTCAGTGCAGTGAATATACTATGTGTGTGGATGAGCCCTCAATCATGGAGCTGCTCATTAACACTGAAATCCAACATTGCGTACCCTGCCAGGCCAAGAGCTACGCACCATCTGCTTCCCAGATCTGCTCTGTTGAAGGGACACCAGTAATTCCTTGACTTGCCTTGTACCAGTTTAGGAGTGAGTGAACTTCAGAATGAATGGGAAGTGGAAGACCACAACATACCACTGTTTTACAACATACAGAAGGAATTCAAAGGAGGAGGACATAGGCCTTAGAGTAAATCCTTTGTTCTGGCCCATGAATGACACTTCTGGAGCTTCTAATATCTTCCATCCTAGGCCCCTACAGAAACCATTTCAATAGGGACTTGGAAGCCTAAACACATAGCTGGGCTTAAACTCTGTGTTGTCTTTCCGTAAGATTAGGAACTGTTCAGTGGAGACTAGATAGGGAAGGCTAGAAATAACATCTAATGGTATTTTTGTGCCTTTGCTTTACAACTCCCTAGGCTTTAATTGAGCTAGTGGCAGTGCTAGAAACGTTAGCTATGCTCTGTGATAGGGAAAATTGGAGGGATGCTCGTGTCTCTAGCAATTCCTGTCTTTTTTTGGTTTTTTTGAACGGGTTGATCTGAAATACAGGTCTCAGAGTACTTGTGTAAATGAACGTGTCTTTAAAAAGGATCTGCCATCCATCTTCTCTATGCCAGGTTGATGGATTGTGAACCTCTGGGTAATATCTCTTGACTGAATGAGCCATCTTAGCACCTCCATGGAGAAAAAGAGATATCACTGGGTGAAATACAATGGATAGATATGGGGCTTTTTGTTAGCAGCAGAAGGGAGAAGATGGTTTTCAGAGTAGTCAGATATTGCATAATTATAGAATTTTGATGATATTCAGTGAAGAAATAGGCAATTTAAAAGATACTTTTCTGATTATAGCTTTTCATAAAACATTGATCTTAGAGGTCTTTTTCAGGCTCAATAATTCTGTGGTTGTCTTACATTTCCACGAGGGTCTTGTTATGAGCAAGACAGAACTATTTCTGCCTTCCTGATGTGTTGCTTTTGATTTCATACCTATCCCACATTAAACTTGAGGTGAGGAAGGGCATCATTGGGTAGTGGTGAAGCTTATGAAATGAAAGCCACTTTCCCAAGCACTGCTTACATGTTCTGCCTGAGTTGTGCAACCAGAATTTTCACAGTGGTAACTTGGACTGAGCCCAACTTTGAATGTGGATTATTCAGCTCTGCTGCTCCTATGTTCAGGTCCATGCTCCAGCAGGCACAAGGGCTATTTGAAATAAGGACACAGATGCCTAAACCCTCGTTCAAACTTGAAGATGCAGAACTGTGAATCTGTGTTTGTAGAAATTGTTTCTGCTTAGGAGAGGGGAAGATTTCAGAGTTTAGATAGCTTGTCTGAGGGATTCCTTGCATGTTCAGAAAAAGAGAGGGTTGCACAGGGTTAGATTAAAATCCAGGAAATTTTAGTTCTAGGCTTCAGGTCTCCTCTGAAACCATCACATGGAAAAGGGCTTTTTCTTCACTGACCATACAACACGTAAAAGCTGAGCAAGCAGCTTAACCACTCCATGTTAGAGAAATGAAGTTCAGCAATATGAATGTCCCTTCTATGTCTTCAAAACTCAACCAATGACTGAAAAAATCTTGAGTGGGCACTGCATTATCAAAGTACCACACATAGAATCATAGAGTCATTAGCGATTGGAAGGAACCTCAAAAGATCATCTAGTCCAATCCCCCTGCCAGAGCAGGATCACCTAGACCAAGTTGCACAGGAATATATCCAGGCGAGTTTTAAACATCCCCAGTGAAGGAGACTCAACTCTGCTGGGCAGCCCCTTCCAGTGCTTTGTCACCCTCACTGGGAAGCAGTTCCTTCTCATATTTATGTGGAACCTCCTCTGTTCCAGCTTACACCCATTGTTCCTTGTCCTATCACCAGATGACATTGAGAAGAGCCTTGGTCCATCCTCCTGACACTCACCCTTGACATATTTATAGACATTAATGAGGTCACCCCTCAGTCTCCTCTTCTCCAAGCTCAAGAGACCCAGCTCCCTCAGCCTTTCCTCATCAGGGACATGCTCCACCTCCTTCATCATCCTCGTTGCTGGAAGGTGGACTCCCTCCAGCAGCTCCACATCGTTTTTGAACTGAGGGATCACCCCATGGTGCAGTTTGTTGTGGCACCAAGGCACTGCTGCACGCAGTCCCCACACTGCAGGGACTGCATTGTCCAGGACCTTTTCTAGAGCAGCATCTGACCCAAGAATCAGGGGGCTGAGGCTGGCTCACATGAAAAGTTATTTTGGGTGGTGGGAGTGAGAGAACCAATATAACATGGAAATGAACAAAATATTTTTTAAAAGAGCCAGGGAGGGAAAAAAACACCCAAGCCAAGCCCAAAACTAAACTCTGGAAACAGAGAAATAAGAATGGTTTAATAACTAGGACACAATTGGCAGTTTGTGGAATTAAAGCCCTGTTTTCCTCTGGCTAGCTGCCAAAGGGAGGCACAAACACTTCCAGAGAAAAGCAGGTTAATGAGAGACATCCCAAATAAAAAACAGTAAAAGAAGTGAAAACAACAAACTCGCAGAGCTGCTACTGATGAGATAAATAAGATTTGGGTTGACATTATCTGATCTGCTTGCTGTGCATATTTCACTTGCTAGAGCCAGTCTTTGAAGTCTCCTAGACACAGGTTTCAGCCTCATCCTCTCAGCAGACATAACTGCATCCATCTTACCCATCCTTCAGCTTGTCCATCCCTGATCACAGTGGGATTTGGTTGCATCCTGAGCCTGTTGCTAGGACAGGCAGATGCATTGGGAAGGCATTTGCTGCACGCTGTATCTGTCAGGAGGCTGAGTCGTCACAAGAATTCCTGATATGATAAACCAAGTGTCAAAAGCAATAAATAAAAATGATAGTGAGAATCCCCAATGAAGAACTCAGCTTTTCTGAGCTGCCAACCTGTGGTTGTCTCTGTAGAAGATATTTTTTAATTGTTTTGATTTGTTCCCCCTATCTTCATCTGATGGCCCAGATCAGGAGTTCTTCTGCAATTATTTTTCCCCCTGGTGCAAACTTGTTTGAACTTTTAAGACTAAAGGGCTATCATAAAGGATGGAATCACAAGGTCTGTAATTCTGGCCAGGTTGTTTGAAACTGTAGTTTTAAGTCCCCGCTGGCCTGTTTTAGGGGTTAAATTCAGCTCCTTAGGGTAATAGCCAGGCTGCTACAAACACCCCTCTCTTCTAGAGCTGTTGCCATCCGAAAGGATGGAGAAGGATACAAAAACCAACAGCCCTTCTACCTCATACACACACACAAAAACACACACAAATGAGTGAGGAGATTGTGCAGAGTAGTTTGGTAATGAGGCAAAGCCAAGTACAAAGAAGTGGAGAGGCTGCTATAAAAGTCTTCACCAAAACATCTTCTTCCCCTTTTGAGTGGCTGCAGGACTGATCTTCCTCACAAAGTCATGATGAAGCAGAGTAATAGTGAAGAAAGGCTTGGTATCATTCCCAGTTTCTAGAGGAATCTATCTGGAGAAAGCTCTGTTACCACACACAGAATGAATTCCAAAGCCCTTAAAAATTGTCTTTGACTTCAAAGACAGAGTCTTTGTGTTTTGTTTGCCATGTTGACAAATTCCATTCTCAGTTTCCCAATAAATTGCACCTACCAGCTTTTTGCTTTATGTCCTATGGGCTGGAAGCCAAAGGTGTTGGATGAAATGGACATTCAACAAAGTCACAAACGCAGGTTAAGCAGAAAGTTCAAACTCATGGTTTCTTCCCAGAAAACAATCTTCCCAGACTTTTAAGGCTCAAATCACAGAATCACAGAATATTAGGGTTTGGAAGGGACCTCAAAATATCATCTAGTCCAATCCCCCCACCACAGCAGGATCCCCTAGATCCAGTCACACAGGAACATGGCCAGGTGGGTTTTAAATGTTTCCAGAGAAGGAGACTCCACAGCCTCCCTTGGCAGCACCTTCCAGTGCTCTGTCAACCTCACTGTGAAGAAGTTCCTTCTCATATTGATGAGGAACTTCCTGTGTTCCAGCTCACACCCATTGCCCCTTGTCCTATCATCAGATGACACTGATAAATTAAAGCCTAGCCAAAAAAATTTCCTAGAGGAGATTTTTTCCTTGACTGTATTTCTCTATTACCTTTGACCAAGGTGTCTAGTCAATGTCATACATATTCTGACCTATCTTTATATACATGCAACATGCAGAAAAATTCCAAGATCAGGGTCAGAACATTAGGAATTGGAAGGAACCTTGAAGGATCAGATGATACTTTATTCCACCTGTTTTGATAAGTATTTAGTCTGGGGTGGCTGAGTTTGGGCTGGTAGGTTAGACTTGAATGCTTGACCTTTTGGCTGCTAAATTTAGGGGAAGTAAGTCCCATTTTCTTTGACAAAGCTCTTTAAGAATTCTTTGTGTTACAGAAAATCCATCTCCAGCTCTCAACCCAACAGAACAGATTTCAGTGAAGCGTTGCAGCCTTATACGATCAGAAAACCCAGTTTTGGCAGTTTACTGATTTTACAACTGTCAGTGGATGTAACCCCCAGTGCTCGACCACTTCCCGTGCTAATGAATCATAACAATCCCATATGCAAAAATAAATAAAAGCATTTTTTTTCCCTTTCATTTTCCTAAAGTTGCAGGCATTGGGGGAGAGAAGGTTTCTCCAAGCATAATAATTCCATTTTGGCTAAAATAGATAAGTGAGAAAATATGCCACTGAAAAGCTAGAGGGGGTTTTGAACATCTTCCTGCTGACAGGACAGATAGATAGCCACTGATGTGCTATTAATTAGCAGAAAGAATAATAATGGGATGAAAAAAATCCTTGGGTCCGCAAATATCTTTTTCTTTGATGTCTTCAAGGGCCTTAGACTGAGCTTGGACCCCACACAGCTTTCACCACAATAAAAACAGGACCCTTCATGATGATTCCAAAGCCTAGGTTACACATAAAGACAAATGCTTTCGGAATCATACAATCATCAAAGTTGGAAAAGATCTCCAAGATCTTCAGATATACAGCCTACAACCCCTAACCCATCTCCTGAAACATCATGTCTGCCCATTTGTTGAATCACTCCAGGGGTGGTGTCTCCACTCCATCCCTGGGCAACATGTTCCAAGGCCTCCCCACTGTTTCTGGGAAGAAGTTTTTCCTGAGATCCATTCTGACGCTCCTCTGACACAACCTGACCCCATTTCCTTCTGTCCTATCGCTAATCCCTAAGGAGAAGAGGCCAACCCCCGCCTCACTCCAACCTTCCTTCAGGTAGTTGTGGAAAGCAGTGAGGTTTTCCCTGCCTCCTCTTCTACAGGCTGAACAGCCCCAGCTCCCTCAGTGTCTCTTCATCAGACCTGCTCTCCAGACCCCTAGTTAGCCCAGGTGCCCTTCTCCACCTCCCCTCAGTACCTCCATGTCTTTCCTGTACTGCAGTGCCCAAACTGCCCCCAGTACTTGAGGTGTGGCCTCACCAGGTAAGTACCGGATGAGATGGATAAAGGACAGCTCCCACCCTCCAACTTACGATGTAAAATCACAATGTAAAACCCAAGAAAAGCAAGGGGAAATAATATCTAAATGGCCCAAGATGAGGAAAACGAGGAAAATCTAACAGCCTGTGTAAAACATTCACCAGGCAGTCGTGAGAAGTCATTGCAAGTCTCAACATGTCCTATTGCAGTTTATCGAGAGCAGTGTGGAAGAGATGAAGGAAGTGTGATGTGAAGGCACAGTGGGTGATAAGAAATTACCCCCAACCAGAATTTTTTAACAAAAGCATTAAAAGCATGACATTAAGTTATTTAATTTGGGGGAAAGGAAGTCTTTAACATGAGGAACAAATTTAATGTGCTGAACGCTGGACTGTGATATTTTCCGCTCTGTGCACTCTGGTTACCTTGAACCGCAAGACTACAGAGATGCAGTGATTAGCTGAGAGCTCCAATACATAGATTTGTACATAATTCATAGTTTGACTTCTCTAAGTTTGCATAATAAATAGTTTAAACACTGCAGAAAATGTCTGAGCAAGGAAATTAGGATTCTGAATGAAAAAGTTAATTATACCTCGAAGGATATTTTTTTCAGATATACACGGGTTAGGAAAAGAAATCCTAGAAGTGGATAATTTAGGAGATGGAAATGCAGAAAATTATGGGAGTGGTAGCAACAGGAGAGTTATCTCCTTAAATAGGATAATTAGACTAATTTAATTTTTTTAACTGTGGCACTGCATTATAGATAAACAATTCAATAAATAGCAGCCTGGGCACTGATGCTGCAGCTACAGATGCTTCTCGGGTCTGTTTAGAATTTTGTTTTCCATTTTCAGCACAGTTTCCTGCAGTAGGAATCATGAATTATCATAATGGGTTGCTTCCTATAGTAAGCCATAAAGAACAGGGACAGGAAATTATGGAGGAGTGGAAAGGAATATTGACATCATTAAATCAATCACTGCTGATTGGATCCAGAGACTGATGAATCGGTGATTGGATCCCATAGTTGGAAGACACTGGGGACCAGCCCTTTGAAGATATTTCAGCATGTGGCTTTTGCTGATTAAAATAGGAGTTAGTTGCCTAAATAGGAGTTAGATGACTGATTATCTTGAGGAAAACAAAGTATCTGCGGCCTAAGTATCTATCCTGAAGGAAAAATTGTTCCTTCTAATTCTCTCCAATTTTACGGAGTGATTACACCAAACTGGTTCTTCGAATGGGTGTGATGGTGTCACAAAACTTTATGTGAGCTGGGATGGTGGCGGGGCAACTTAAGAAGAAAAGGATCAAGCAAATGAACTAAAGGAGACATTAGATCCACAGAGAGGAGATAAGAGAACATGTCACAGAAGTTTTCCAGTCCGTGCAGTGCACATCCTTCCTACACCCATTTCCTTCCAGCCACTGACACTGATGAGACAGGACAGCCAGTGACTGGGAGTTTCTCTGATGTCAGATAACCATCTTGATGCAAGTCTGAGATGCCTTTCAACTCAGGCTGCCTCAGCTGTCACCCAGACTGCTCTGGAGGAAGATAAACTTCTGTGTTCTCCTGTTTCTCTTTCCCCTTTGCCGTTGTAAGTCATGCTGGAGCTTTGCATTGATTCTCCAACCCACAGCAGAGGGGCAGGGCTGCACCAGAGCAGGCTGCAGTCAATTACACAGCAATGAACTGACACCTGCCAGGTCTCTCACACAGCATCTGATCACCAATTAAAGGGATGATTTATGGTTTAAAGAGTGCATCTCCTTGCTGGCTGGCAGCTTGGTTGTTTAGGGAAGACACCAGCTTACAGGCAGCAATAAGAAACTGGGGCCTCTTGGCAAACTGAGCTCTTTGGATGAAAACTTCACTCTTTGGCTCATTAACACCAACTGCAGGGTAAGAAACTTCCAAATGTTTTACCTGAGTGCACTTTGGCTTCTAGGCAGAGCAGACGCGTGGATCAACGTGTGCTGATAGGATGGGAAAAGGGTTTCCTGCTTGTTGAGAAGTGACCCACGGTTGTCTGGGATTTGTATGCAGGACATCAAAGCCTACTGTCACTGCTCCCAAACACTGGGGGGAACAAAGCCCTGCAGCCAGACCCATCTTAAGTGTAAGGGCTGGTACACAGCTCCATGGCCTGACTCCAACAGGCTCTTTCTATTAAAATTCTCATTTTCTTCTCCTTCGTTGTTGCTGCTGTTTTCCTGAGCTTGTTCTTTGAGGTGCAGTGGAGGAAGGCTTCAAGAAAACTTGGTGTGGTTATGTAAGTTGTTTTTTGTAAAGGATTTGAAGTTCCATATCAGTATGAGAAGGAACTTCTTCACAGTGAGAGTGACAGAGCACTGGAAGGGGCTGCCCAAGGGGGTTGTGGAGTCTCCTTCTCTGGAGATGTTTAAAACCTCCTTGGATATGTTCCTGTGTGACTTGGTGATCCTGCTCTGGCAGGGGGATTGGGCTAGATGAACTCTTGAGGTCCCTTCCAATCCCTAATGTTCTGTGATTTCTTTTTTTTCTCTGTGTGACTTGTGAGCTACCTACACAAAGTCATGGCTCCCCATAGGGAATGGCAACCCACAGTACATACTGCTGCAGACCTACAGTGAAATATCCTTGATGGATGAAAGCATGGAAGAGTTGAATATATACCTGCTAGGCTTGAAGGATCTAATTAAACAAGTCTTAATTTGTATGGCACAGTCAATTAAAGCCAGTTCCTGAAGGCCTGATAAGGAGTAATGGTTTGTAGGACTCGCATGGGAATAGTGAGCTCTCCAGTAGAGATGTCTTCTCTCAGGACTATTTGTGTATTTTGAAAGTGAATGTTTACTGTGGCTCTAACCCACAGTACTTGGTCAGAATTAGGTGGTGGAAATTAATCTGTGAAAACAGTGACCACAAACTTATTGAGTTCAGAATTAAATGTGACAATAAAAACACAGCACAACAAGGAGAGGGGAGTAGAGTAAATGTGAAAAACTGATAGATGAACCTCATAAATGAGAAGAGATGAGGGTGGTTGGCAGCTGCTAAAAGCAGCCATGTTAGTCAGAGGCACAGGGGTAAAATGCAGCAGTGCAGCAAAAAAAGCAAGAGTCCCATACAGGCACACAGAGGGAACTTCTTAAAGACTCGACAATTAAAGGTCAAGTAGTAATCAAATGCCTTGCTGTATGACTGAGATGGGTACAACAGAATAGCAAAACTAGCAGGAAGAGGCTTTGAGAAGATCAGCCTCCAGCTGATGGACTTTGGAAGGGGTGCACATGGAGAAATACAAAGTATAGGTGACCAAGAGGAAGTAATAGGCATTTAGTGAAGAATTTTCCATGCAGGAGACAAATGCATTAAGGAACATATAGGTGACTTGTGTATGAGTCAGAGTACCCACACAAGAATCTCAAGGAAACTGCTACTGCAATCTCTGTGTGATTAATAATTATCTTCAACTACTCGCTGATAACTGGGGAGGGCCCGAAGAAGGACAAATGTAATTCCTGCATTCAGGAAGGGGGGGAAAGGGAATTATAGACTAGACATCTTAACCCAGAAAAATAATAGAATAAATTATTAAACAATAAATTTATAAGCACTTGGAAGATAATAAAATGATAAAAGGTACCGTCAGCCTGGGATTGCAAAGAATAAATCCTGTCATATCAATCTAATTTTCTTCTCTAACTGAGCCACCTGCCACAGCAGTTTAGAAGGATGTGGTGGTTGTGATGTAGCTTGATTTTAATATGATCCCACTTCATTTTCATGTAAGTAGATGAGGCAAATATGATCCAGGAAAAATCCTCTAGATTAGGATGGGTCCACAATTGGCTGAGTAGTCACACATCAATAGTTCTCCTTTAAACGAGAAGGACATTAGAGTTGGAGCCCCACACTTCTTCAATATTTTCATTATCCATGTGGATGATGAACTAAGGTGCACATCTATAAAATTTACAAATGACACTTTGCTGGAAGGGACTGCAACTGTTTGGGAGACAGGATTAGAATTTAAAATCCTTCTGTTACACTGGAGGCGCGGTAGGAAATCAACAAGATGAAATTCAATAGGACAATGGTGCAAATGACTCCTTTGGAAGGAGAAATCATGGCTACAGCCATGAAACGGAGAATAACTGCCTTGATGGCAGTACACTGGGAGAGGAGCAAGGGGTTATAATGCTGCACAGGAAGAATATGAATTTGTAGTGAGAAGAGGCAAATCACGGTCTGGAAATAACCCCAGGCAGATTGTATATTCTGCTTAGCTTGGCACTGAGGAGGCTTCAGCTGGAGCATGAGGTCTTTGGGGTTTTGTGTTTGTAATGTGGACAAACAGGAGAGAATCAGATACCTGCAAGGAGAAGAAAACTTTCAAAAACCAGAACATATGAGATACGTGAAGGAACTTCTTCATAGTAAGGGTGACAGAGCACTGGAACAGAGTGTTCGGGGTGGGTTGTGGAGTCTCCTTCTCTGGGGAAGTTTAAAACCTGCCTGGATGTGTTCCTGTGCTACTTGGTCTAGGTGATCCTGGTGTAGCAAGGGAGAGTGGACTAGATGATTGTTCGAGGTCCCTTCCATTCCCTAATGTTCTGTGATTCTGTGAAAATTAAGTTGAAGGAGCTGTCTCAGATAAGGCTGAAAGAGGACAAAATGCTGCCTTCTAATGTCCTAAAGGACATTTTAACAGAGAATTGGTTGTTCTCTGAGTGTATGAAAACCCTAAGTACTAGGTTTAACTTCCAGCAGAACAAAAATCTGTGTTTGATGAAGAAATTTTAGCTCTTAAATGAACTAGGAAGGACAGCCATGAACTACCCTTTACTGGATTTTTTTTAAGAATACTCTAAGAAGCTTTGTGTGATGGACATCTAGATCAGGGATGTTAGTTTTCTTTAAGCTCAGGAGTGACTTCCATTTCAATTGGGATCACAATCTCTATCTTTGGAAGTGATCAGAAACCCATCCTGGAGATAAATCTTTCTGCCAGAAGCTCCATCAAAATCGATGCAACTTCCTACAATGCTGAAACAAATTTAAAAAGAAAAAAGAGTGCTCGGGAGCTGTGAGCACATACAAGGATGTTCACAACAGATGCTAATCCCTTACTTTCCATCCAATGATAAAATAGCATCCAAAACCAAACTTTCTTGCTCCTATTTTGAGTTTTAAAGAGTTGAATGTCTGAAAGCTTTTTCTGACTCTCTTCCCCTCCTCAATTATTTGGGGTGAGAAGAAATATTGCTTCTCACATATCTTCCCTCACTTAGATTGCAGTAGCTACAGTATTCTTCCTACTCTGTGCTACCCACAGCACATTTCACATATGAAGTTTGAGTCCTGTGCTCTGTGTGAAAAGACCTACAAAAATGTCCTGTCCTTCCCCACACTGTTCACAATGGCCTTTTCTGCTGTGGAGGTTATTATTAATTCAGGTATTAATTGTTAATAATGAATTGCATAGATTACTGATAAGGTGTGAGTAATGACTAATGATAAATAATGGAGGAGGATGTTTTTCTGCTTTTTATTATATATATTTGGTATAAAATCTGAAGGAAAGCCTTGTGCAGTGATGAAATAGCCACAGTCTGTCACCACGAAGGATTCAAGGATCAGTGGGAGCCAAGATTTCCCAGAAATGCTCCATTTTCTGTGCACCGATTTCCTTTGATGATGGTAAAACCAGTCAGACGCAAAGAATGGCCAAAGGAAACAAACTCTTCTGAAAATCATATCTGCATTTCAGGGTCGCAGGTCTTGGGTTTGGTCCTGAGGATTTGGTTTTAGAGTTCTGTTTTGGTTTGGGGTTTTTTTTCCTTTAAGTTTGGCCCCACATGCCCTTGTACATAAAACCCCTGTTCCACTGTAGTGATAGAAAGATCATGAGCTGGAAAAGGGAAAACAACATCCAAAAATGAATGGAAGTAAATCCTAGTTTTGATTCTGATCTTGGTGGTAACGAGTGAAAACTGTGACTGATTACACTGGGTTATTTGGCATTTGCACAGGTGCAGATGTGACAGGTGAGCACACCCTCTGTTTGCCACAGATAGTAAAAACTAATGTTAATTTAATAAAGAATTATTGCGGATATTTGATTTAGCAAACTCTTGGCACCTGAGCATGAAATACATTGACACAGTGACTTACAGCAGCCAAGAACGTGTCCATCACATCCAGATCTTGCACTAAATCCTGAAATCACCGTACTGGTGGGTGAAAATGGAGCTTGTTCTGGCAAAAATCTGGAAAAAGAGTAAGGAAACAAGGTTTCTCAAGCCTCATACCTGGTCTAGACAGAGGTGGAGTTTCAGTTGGTTATTGCCAAGCCTGCAAGAGCCATTTTCAGATTCTCGTGGCAGTTGATAGAGGTTTGTGTCTGACAATACATAGGACAGCAATAAAAAAGCACTTATAATTTTATTGAGGTGCAAACAAGACTTAAAGATTGATGCTACACCAGGGGAAGCCAGGGAGAGAGGCGTTCATGCTGTGAAGAATGCACAGCACAGTGACTCTGTGTGAGGCTTTGCATCCAGCCAGGGGTTACAGCTCCAATAGGTTTTGGTGTGCCTTGGCTCATGGCATGGTGGACCTCAGCACCCTGAGCTGCCTGGCCGCTCTCAAACCTTAATGATGCCTGACTGTGAATAAATGAAATAAATAAACACCAAAGTAGTAGGTGCAATTAGAGCCCTTGCTGATCCCACTGTTTTGAAGTGAACTCCATTGAGGTGCCGTTATACTTCCCATCATTTTATTGTTCTTGTTCAGCTCTTCAGTGACCTCTCTGCCTCTTTTGGTTAACTCCCTGCCTTAGGACAGGTAGCAGTGCAAAACCATCCAGGGAAATCAAGAGAAAAGAATCGTTCCTAGCAAGAGGAAACATTTCCTTGGGTTTACAACAACAGCTTCTCTGCTAACAACCCTGTGGCTGTCAGCAAGTTGCTCCTTTCAGCAAGTACCTTTGAAAAATCCCAGGCTCTGACTTTGAAAAGCACTTGGAAGCAAACGCTGAGCCAGCAGAGGCAGAGCTCATAGGTGTGCAGGGCTCCCTCCGTTGTCTTCCAGGGAGGAATCAGGCAGTGCCATTCAGTTCCTTTGCATCATGATGATAAACATCAGATGGTTGTTTACTGACTTCCAGATTGTACTGAGGGGAACATCTAACAGCTGGATCAGCAATTACTGCTCCTTTCTTAAAGGGTGCAGCAGAAATCTTTGGAGCGTAAACAATCCTCAAAGAAATAAGCAAAAGAGTGAGGGAGGACGATGACTTCAGATGACATCAGTGAACTCTGCTGAGATACTATGGTGGGATTGTTTGACCTCTGCCCCTCCAGTCTGCAGCAGGAAGACACAAGCATGGAAAGCAGAGGTTGGGGGATACCAGGTGCTCATGGTGCTCTACTCACTGAGCTTCTTGTGGGGCTTTCCAGGTCTCAGACTTGGTGGTGTTCCACCTGAATAGTCTTTAGAATGATGTTTCTGTTTTCAGATGAGGAATTAACCTTTTATTTTTAAAATGACAAAAAAAAAAACCCCAAACTTCTGTCATGATCCTCATGTTGAGCCACAGAGAAATGAGACTGAGCTTCTGCACATTCATGCATTAGTTTGTTCCCTCACCACTTGGTCCATGTAGAGGTGCACTTTCATCTTGTAGTCCAATTGCTTTCTGCAAGTATTCCTGCTGTGGTGGGGAAGGTTGGACTAGATGATCTTTTGAGGTCACTTTCATTCCCTAATGATCTGTGATTCCATGCAAAACATACTAGTGTTTTTCCAGGACAGAGTGAGAAATCATTCTTTGGAGATCATAACATTCGAGAACATGTGAAATAAACAGAAGTGGAGTGGCCTCTAGCCAAACCCTTTGCTTTCCAGTAGGGTAAACAGAAGTGGAGTGATCTCTAGCCAACCCTCTTTCTAGTAGGGTCAAAAACATCCGTGTTTTTCAAGACAGAGGTTTGGTCTAGTCTGATCTTAAAACCCTCCAGCACTGATGATTTCACACTCTCCTTAAGCACAGTAGAAAAACTCTGATTGCCTCAATTTTCAAGGTGGCTGAGCTAAGTTTTCCTTCCAACTATGAAGACCCTGGAAAAGCAGGAAAGCAAGCAGGAAAGCCTGGAGAGAAAGCTATTAATTACCCCTCAGGGAAGCCTGCTGCTGGCAGTCACCTCAAGCTCAGTATGGGCTGGGTAGATGAATTGCAGGTGCTTCCATCCCATAAGTCTGTGAAGTTTCCTTTGGCTTTAATATTTATAGGAAGCCGCTCTAACATATCAAACGAGTGCTCATCTCTACTCCATTACTCATGAGAGAGATAACTCAATATGTCAAATATGCCCTGATCAAGGGGCAATTTCTCTTCTCCCTGTGCCAAATGCAGACCAGGTGTAAATGGATGCATCTCTATGAAAATGGTATCTTTTTATGCTGGCACTGAGCACAGCCCTCTTGCTTAGTCTACTGGAACATTTCCCAGATACCAATGTCAGCTCCTCAGTTCAATCCAAAGCACATCATATGGTCCTTTTCTTTAACCAGCCCTACAGAAAGAACAGACTCGAATTGTACTTTCATGCCTTGGTACTTTGTTTAAGAGCATGAAATTGTCTCTCGGTGAGAGAGATGGAGTCTTTCAAGCTAGCAAAGAAGAGAGACTTTTTTAAGCACCCTAACCCACAGGAATGTAATAGCTGCTAAGGCCAGGCTTCATCTCCCTTCTCTTTAGAAGTCGAACAGTGAGAGGTCTGAGATAATCACCCCAATCTCTCTCTGTAGTCTGGGGCTGTTGGTACCTCCAGCAGCAATTCATCTGACCCAGATTAGACCCTGTTCTTGAGAATGAAATGAGACATCTTCTAGGGGAGCCTATTTCTCCCTGCTGTCTGTAGAGGAAGCCTGGCGTGACTAGATCTGACTTAGATGTTGAACACCTAGATGCTTAAATTAAGGAAATGAGTCTTACTCTGCCTAGCATACAAAATTCCGGCAGTTTAGCTGATGTAAATCCCTGTGCATTAAGAGCAGCTTATGAAACTTTACTGCAACCTTGTGTTGTGCTGATGGAGTCAAAACTTAGAGAAACAGAAGTGGGTAGAAGGATATTTGTGCTACCATTTCACTTCAGCATTTATTAAAATGGTGGGATTCTGGGGTGATCCCAGATCCCCCAGGTTCCTTTAGAAATCCCGGCAGCATTCCATGCTCAAAATGGAATTGTACAAGCCACCCAAGAAAAATATCTTTCTGAAATTTCCTAGGCCACCAAGATTAAATGATGAAGTCTTAGTAACATTTTTGTCTTCCCCTTTTGAATCTAGGAGCTCTCATTCACAGAATTCCTCTGGCTTCATCGTTACCAGCCATGCTTGGCTAGACTTACTACGAATTCTCACTGATGTTTCTGGTTTGGTGGTGGTTTTCCCTCCCTTATTCCACTCTCCTCTTCCTGTGCTGCGTCTCAAAGTAAATCCAAAACAGCTTTATAATTTATAGAGGAACATAAATATTTCTGGTAGTTTTTGCCATACAGATGCATTACCTGACCTCAATGTTCTTGGCACAGAAGCAACCAGAAGATACCAAAACTTGCAGTACAAGTTTAAGAACTGGATCAAGTCACCATGGTGTTAGGATGATGAGGTTGCCACTGTAACAGTGGTGTGTTTTCTGTGTGAGGACCGTTGTGTTTATTAACAGTCCTTCTATTTATGTCTCTTGAAGGGTTAATTCAGATAACCGCAGGTCCTGTCCTGCGAACTGAGTGGCACTAAAATTAATTTAACCCAGAACAAGAGTGGTTTGTCATCCCTCCACAATGTGAATCCAGGTTCAGTGGCAATTTGCACATCCGGTGTGGTGAAGGGGCAGCTTGCACATTTCATCTAGATTGCAGTGTTTGCTTGCACCCCTCAGCACACACACACTTGTCTCATTCTGTTTCATTACTCTTGAATTAGGTTTTCCAGCTCAAAACTACTGGCCGTCTCTCCTGACTGTGCACAGACACAAACATACCCAGGTGTCCTGCACCCTGCTCAGTGATGCGGCATTTTACCATGCCAAGCCATCATCATCCTCATCACCAGAATTAACACTGTAGTGTGGTCATTTCTGAGATATAGCTTGTCAAACTATGTGAGCAGGTATGAGCGGAAAAAATAACCCAAACCAGACCAATTGAGGCTTTCCTGGGAAACTTAGGGTGATTCTCAACCCTTTTGGATAAGCATCCATCACGCTAAGATCCACATGGTCACTTATGCTGAATTCATATGTCCTCCTTCCCCTAGCTGTACACTGGAACCATTCTTGCATCTGAACTTAAAAGAGATCTTCCCTGGGAAACTCTACCAAGACCTCAGCTGCCATCTATTTATTCCCACACACTCTCTTCTATAGATACAGTTCTTTTAAAAAACTAAAATCACATCACATTCAGTCTTTCCCTGAAGTCAGAAATAAGTCCCAGGAAGCTGCCGGAGGTTTAGAAGCTAAGCCAGCCATGCACAGCTCTGGTGCTGCTGACATTACCAGACGGCATTAATTTAATTCCACTCAGTTATGCTTTTAAATTTGATTTGAAAAATGTGTCATAAAATACCATTGAGAAGTGCAGTGCAGCATTTTGAAGCAGGCTGTGATGTTCCTTGCACTGACAAAGTCATGGGGAAGGGAATGTAATTTTCATAGCCAAGTACTGGGGGGCATGTTGGGAGAGATTCCTTTAGAGAGTGGGTTGAGTGAATCAAGAATCACAAATAAACATTATATCCGCTAAATATTTTCATGGTGTAGCAGATCCAGAGGACTCTGATTTAATGCTTTCGGGCCAAGGGTTGATGGAAAAAGAAAAGATCCATGCAAAGCCTTCCAGATCAGTGGGCATACCCAGAAAGGAGGCTGTGAAGCACAGATTGGCACGAGAGAGATCTGGAGAATCATTCAGCCTTGCTTTAATTGTGTAGAAACACAGCACTGAAGAAATAGGGGTTTTTCCCTGACCCACTGTTACTCCAGAAAGCTCAGCGCCTTTTGAAGACAGGGTGAGCTTTAACTGCTGCCCGTTCTAGCCATAGGCCACTTCCACTCTCCTTGCAGTGTAACATCCCTTAAAGCTGATAATAGATCCTATTCTCATCCTGTTTTCCAAAGCACAACTTTTTCTCCTGGTTCCACAGCCAGCCCATTTGTTCAGACCTGTGCTGGGCACCCTCAGAAGTTCCTGCACGCGGTGCTGGCTTGTCATCCACGCTAGCTGGCATCGGCATCTACAAACTCCTACCTGGCAAGAAAGGAGCAGATGGTCTTATGAAAAGAACTGTGGTGGAAATGTGTTCTCCTACGCAAAAACTCCTCAGATTCTTTTTTTCCTCTGTCCCAAATCTAAATGTTATTCTGAACAGGCAACGTTGTGAGCAGACAATTTGTGAGGAAAAATTATTTTACTGTATCTGATAATTTATGTTAATGATTATTATTGTGTTTTGATAATATTATGACGCTCTCATCATTTCCAGCCAAAACAAAGAACTGTGGGGTGGTGCTTTCCTCAAACATGTCAAGATTTCTGTGAATTTCTTTAAGGGAAATCTAGAAACAGGGCTTTACAGAGTCCTGTACAATCCCAAAAGGCTTTTCTCTTGTCTCCAAGTCACACTCCTGTTGCCTGTAGCCTTCTGTGTGAAAGGTGGTTTAGAGAGCCTCTCCCATTGATTCTTGCCTGGATATGTTCCTGTGTGACTCGATCTAGGTGATCCTGCTGTGGTGGGGAGATTGGACTAGATGATCTTTTGAGGTTCATTCCAGTCCCTAATGTTCTGTGAATCATCATGATGGTTTCAACCCTGATGGATAGGACTGATGGCTGTGAAAGCTTTGTGAGGAGCCAGGTCAGGGCTTGCATTTCTCAGCTTAGGTCAGTGTGTTTCTTCCGTGTCTCATTGTGATCCTTGGTGTTTGTGGGGATGAGCCTTTTTTCACAACCTAATGTAGACTGGCACCAAAACTTGTGCCTTGGGTTCCTAGGTCAGTCTTACAGAGATTGAATGCATTGCCATCACCCTTTTAATTTAAACCTGAATTATGGCTCTTGCAAAGTATCTGTGTGAGAGGCTCAAAGGTCTCACTTTCTAAAGAACTGCCCTTTCATATCTCTCCTCTCTTTCTTTTCCTCTCCAGGATTATAATTTTCTCTTTGGCCATCACTATAGTTCCCATTCTCAAACCCAGGTAGGGCAGAGAGTCGAATGGATGGCTGCATCTCACCCCTTACTAGAGAGACAGATGTGAATACCTAAAGCCTCTCATCCTGGCAAGCACCCGAGCACTCTGTGACAGCCTTTAAGCACCTGGAGCATGCCCCAGGAATACTGAGCACTCCACAGCTGCACAGTGCCGGGTACTGACTGACACCAAGCAGTGGCACACCCCCAGAATACAGAGCAACTCACTCCTCACGCTGGAATATTGAATGACCCACAGCCACCAACACTCCCTGAATACCAAGTGCCTCTGCACCTTTGCAACAGCAACTGCATCTGAAGGGAAATGATGCAATGTGGCTCAAAACCAATCCCCCTGCATGAAAAATACCAAGGGGTTGAAAATATACAGAGAGTCTGAAGCCTTATGAGGAAAGGCTGAGGGAGCTGAGTCTGCTGAGCTTGGAAAAAAGGAGACTGAGGCATGACCTCATTCATGTTGATAAATATGGGAAGAGTGGGTGTCAGGAGGATGGAGCCAGGCTCGACTCAGTGTCATTTAATGATAAGACAAGGGACAGTGCGTGTAAGCTGGAACATAGGAAGTTCCACGTCAATATAGGAAAGAACTTCTTCCCAGTGAGCACTGGAACAGGCTGCCCAGGGGAGTGGTGGAATCTTCTTCTCTGGAGGCATTTAAAACCTGCCTGGACATGTTCCTGTGTGACTTGTCTAGATTGGACTGGATGGTCTTTTGAGGTCCTTTCCAATCCCTAATGTTCTGGATTCTGTGGAGCTGGATCCTGAGCTAGGATCTTCCAGAATCCTGGAAAATCTGCCTTGTGTTTATATAGAATGTAAAGTGCCCAAGCAGTAGCAAAGGATGTAGAGGGAGCTAAACATCTTATCCATTTTCTCCAGACACTTCTTTAAAAACCCAGTCTAAGACTGAGTGTGTTTCCTGGTGAACAGAGCAGTGCATTGCTGATCCTCACAGCTCCTGGTGTCAGCAGCGCAACCACCTCTGCACTGGGAAGCACTGGGTCCGGAAGGCTGTGAACTTTAAATGAACCTACTCGAGAAGCCAAAACACTTCCTAATTTTTCCTGTCGTGGTGTACCTTAGACAGGAGATACACAAAAAAGGTTATTTGGAAATTCATTTCTCCCCTCCAGGGTATTAACACAAGCTTTACAAAGGCTTATAATCCCTTTAGACAACAGCAGCAAGAGCAGCAGCAACTACAAAGCCCTGAGCTTGGAACTCAATCCCCTAGTGACGGGCTGAACCCACTGCTGAGGTTGCAAAGGAGAAGAGAAAGGTGTGAAGATATTTACATCAAACACAGGGAACAAGAGGGGATTTTAATCAAACTTTTCTTTTTCATCTGTTCTTTCTTCTCATGGAATCTGCTTTTTCTTTATCCTGATGAAATTCAGTGCTTGGTTGGTTGTGGTGTTTTCTTCCTTTTTGCCTTTTTTTTTTTTTTTTTTTTGGTGTGAAAAGGAGGATTTACCAAAAAAAATAAAAATAACCACAATTCACTCTGAAAACTCCGAGTACTAAAACTCCAGGGCAATGCATCTCCAAAATCTCTAAGACTGTAAGAAGATAAGAGACAAAAACCCACAGCAATGTTTCCTCTCTGTGTCTTTGGAAGTTGCAGACGCGTGTATAATACCCCTAAGCCGGGGTAATCTGCTTGCCTCCTCCTGCCTCTCCTGATGCACGCGGATGTACTTAGCATTAATATTCCTCACACTACAGCAAACCAACACCCAGGAGGCAGCTGACTCAATCAGTGCTTGTTTTACTTACTGTGTATCACCGAGAAAAGCCCATAAACTAGAGCACGACAGATCTGTAATGCTCATTTCAATCTGCTTCCCCTGTTTGTTCCAGCCCTGATGAATCTTCATATCCAGCCACAAAATAGAACAAGAATTAAGAAATATATTACAACAAACACATTAGCCATGTGGGGTAAATTACCATCAGAGATTCCAGGTCCTTGTGGTAGGAGCGTTTGGGGATAAATGCATTTGTTTACTTTTCCTGCTGCCTTCTCCAGCAGACAATTCTTCACTCAACGATGTCACGACTCCCAAGTCTGATGTCATGGCTGTTTCCACAGCAACCAAATTGAATCCAAGACAGATTTGAAATCAGGTAAGCTGCAGTAGAAAATAATTTGGAGAAAGCATTTGCCCATTCTCCCCCATAAAAATTGATGGGCTCCTACCAGGGCTGTTTGGAGATTGGAACTTGTTTTAATGACGATGGCACAATCACAAAATGCAAAGGAGCTAGCTGTTATTTTTGGAACAGATACAGCTGCAGGGTAATTGAGAGAAAAGGCTGTACAACCATACAGATGAGCTTATTTCCCAAGTCCCGATTGGAACAGGTATGAGATATTGCCCCCTTATTCCCCTGATCAATTCTTGCTATCAGCGATGCAGAGCTACTGGTGCGACCGGCAGGCTTGAGGGTTGGGAGTGTGTTGGCTGGATCTGTAATGGCTGTAGTGGGAGCACAGGCACCTTCCTTAGGAGTAGCCACCTACTCCGTACGTGTGATGAATCCTGCCTCTCCAGTTTCTTAATAGCAAAGTCTGCCTTCCTATCAGCCCCTCACATATCTACTCTTCTCAAACCTCAGTTTAACCCATCCTACCATTGGTCACTGTATTGACTTGATCATGAGGCTCCCAGGGAGGCTTTAATTGAATTTTCAGCAGAAGAAATAGATCTGGAAGAGACAGAAGGGGAGATGATGTTGGGGCAGTGGAAAAAGCTGCAGGAGACAGGCTGCCTCTGGGGAATGTGATGCCATGAAACTTGCTCTGATTCATGGAAACTAGAGACAGGCTGAGAATGCTGAAATGAGCTGTAGACCAGAACAGGACTCTAAGGCAGCACAGAAACCTTTGTGTTGATTTAGAGAGGAGTTTTGAACATCTGCTTAAATCAGAGGCATCAGACAATTTCATCTAGGATGATGTTTCTAGTGGGTTTCTTAACAGATACGTGGGAAGGACTTTCAGGGGACAGTGGAGAGTGAAGAGCAGCTCTTAACAAATCAGACCCTAGGTGTGCGAGTGGGTGAAGATGACGATGCGACTGCCTGGTGATGATTATGGCTAAGTTTTCTTTATCAAGTTAGTCATGACTGCAACAAGAGTTCTGTTGACAGTGAGGTTCATCTTTGCTTGGGCTCCTGGCACTAAGGGAAGGGGTGCAGGTAGCCAGCAGCATGTTGGTCAGTGAGAGTTTAGGGAAGCCAGGTGCCATCACAGGGGGCTTTGCTTGGCTCAGACACTTGCAGGAAAGTGAATTCCATTGCAGTTGGGAGCAGGGGGCAGTGCTTTTCATGCTCTTGTGACTGTGTTTATAGCATTCAGTAGCTTCAAAGCCAAGATCAGCTTGTGGGATCCCTGCCTTGTGCCCTGGCTGTGTCTTTGCCCAGATGCTCTGCGGCATCATTTCCTACCAACCTGTTATTAGGGAGAGCACTATTATAGCAGGGCCGAGTTGGCAGAAGCTCTCGCAGCACCAAGCTATAATCCAAAGACTATGTGTGTACTTTACATCTGATAAACACACAGCGAGTCTTCCTCCTGATTTTTACCTGCTTTGTGTTTGAATTGAGTCAGACTCAGAAGCACGCTGAAGGGCTGAGCTGTCTCAGCACTATGTAATGCGCCTGGTTCACGGGAATTTGTGTCTCGGCATGGGGCATGTCATTCAAATGTTTTCTGCTTCAGACTTGATGACATTTGGCTCGCATCGGTCTCCTACCCATAAGAAAAGTAATCACATATTCTGGGGGCCTCAAAACAAGCTCTGTTGTGATAATTCTGTTTTCCTTCCCTTCAGGTTTTGTTTACTCTCCTCAGACTCCTTGCCCAGAGCATGCAAATAATTACAATGCCAATAAGTACCCCAGGTTACTACCTATCCCGTGGTTCCTCTGAGAACATTCCTTATTTTTCTTTCTAGGAATTAGAAGTGGTTCCTAAGGACCTGGGGGGACAAATACTAGTTGGCAACACAAGGTGTGAGTGCATTTTTGCACCCTCCGCTGTGCACCGCAGCTTTTTGCTCTCCTAACTGGGCACAGGTCTGAGTTACTTCCACAGTGAGGAGTTGCTTGAGTGTGATGTTTGGAAAGTCCACAACGTGCTTGTCAAGGTGCTTTCTGAGTCCTGAATACAAGAGAGAAAAGCATGGTGGCTCCGTAGCATGCTCTGAAGACTAGGGTACAGGCAGTGTGTACTGATGGGTTGCAGGGAGCTTTACTTCCAGGCTCAGCTGCTGCTTTGAGGTGACCACTGGGCATGTGAAATGGTGGATTTTTGTCCATCTATAACTTGTGTTTAGAATTCAAGTATCTGCCTTCCCTTCTATGCAAGATAGATGGGGGTTTGCCCTCATGCTCTGTGCTCTGAAATATGAGATGCACTGCTCTGGTTCAGTCATGGCAGATTCAAGAACACTTTTTGGATAGCCACAGCACTAGCCCAGTCCCAGCTCTCCTTGGCCCACAGAGAGGTGATTTCCACAGGTCAGACTTGGTGGTGTCCCTCACTGGAGCATACCTGGATTATTAATGGAAGAGGATTGGTGGATATGAGTTTAACCACAAGGAAAGACCTGTTTTAGGAGTGTGCAATTACTTTATATCCTCAAAGGTTTCTTCTCATCCCTCCTCTGTCCCCTTTTCCCCCTGCCACCCCTGCTGCAATGCCTACTATGATGAGATCTCTTAGACAGATACTGCTCCTCCAGTGGCAGCTTCAACAGATTTACAAGTTACCTTCTTCCTCCCAGATACATCCCATTTGCTCTGCTCCAGCTCCTGATGATGCTGAGAATCTTCTCGCTGCCCCAAGTAGACCAAGCAGTCACACTCAGTGGCCTTAACCCTGAATGGGGAAATTATTTCACCTGTCCCACCACACTGTTGCAAAGGCTGCAGAATGAAGTCCAAGATCCCCAGCCCAATGGAATGATTCACTCTCAGTGCACAGTGCAGGCAGCCCTGCTCATTTGGAGGTTGGGAGCAGGCAGGCACTTGGTCTGCTTAAAATAGAATGGATTTTCTGTGTCAGCATCTCTTGCTCCTCCATCCCCCATGACATTTCTGATTACATCCTTGAAGTGTCACCTGCACATCAGGTTGTGGAGAATGGCAGCTGAGTCCTGAGCTTGGAAGGAGACTGGGAATACTCTGGAGGAAAAGAGAAGCTTCATCAGCAGAGTCTGAGAGGGTGAAGAAAGAAAAAGATAGAAGAAAATATCTGTTCCAGCCTCCTCCTGGCAGTCAGCTCTCAGCAATGCAGTTATTGCTACTTAGACTAATGCTAGAGGTGATGTTCGTTGGTTATTGTTCACCTCATCTCTCTTGTTTGCAGAAGGTCTAGGAATTCTTCAAAATGTGAGACTGGTATCCCTAAATGTAGGAACTCTATCCCACACACAACAGCCTGCCCCATGGATCCAGAGCCCCAGTATAGGACCATCAGTCCCTGCCACAGAGGTGCTGTAAGATGCTGCTCTGCCCTAGCTGTCTGGGTGGCTGTTCTGCTCCCTTGCTAGGGGGTGTAGTAGTTCCCAGGCTCTGACATTCTGCTTTGCCAGCTCCCAGGTGAACCAATTCTGATTCCACATCCCCTAGGGAACACCCAGTGCACCCTGATACCCTCTTTCAAGATGAAACGTGTATGATTGCTCAACCAATTCAAGTCACAGACCCCTCAGAAGAGAGACCCTCCCTTGTTGTGTGCCTACAGCACTTTAGATCATCTTGGCTTCCTAAAAAAATATTAAATAACGCTGAAAGAAATGCCCTAGCCCTGTTTGAATGCCAAAATCTGGCTGCTTTTGGGATCAGATACCAGCTTTTTCCTGCTGCATGCACACTGGTTACCTCACAATCCATAATGGATCATACAAAAGTACACTGGTTTATTGTTCTTACAGGCATCCAGCTAATGGATGAAGTAATTTAGTGCAGCTATTGTATTTCATTCAATAGCCTGTATGTAGATTTGCTGTGAAGGATAAAATGTTCCCTCTCCAAACACTAACAATACAAGTGCAGTCTGCCACTGACCTTGGACATGGTTCCTGTGCTGTATGAAGGTAACAGCGTGAGCCCAGACTATAGGCAACTCGTACACAGAAATGTCTAGTCTGAATCGCAGGGACACATCGTCTCCCATGAGCCAGCATTTGCCTGGGCGTGAGCTGCAGTTCTTCACAGTTCTGAAGGTTTGAATGAAAACCTCTGATTCCTAACGGTCCTGAAAAAAAGAAGAGTCTCATTTATAACTTCCCATGTGTGAATGGTTGAGTTTAAAATATCTCAAAACTACAAGTTTCCGCTACTCTTTGTGCATGGGTGTAAGTGCTTTCAACAACAACCGCTCTATTGTAATGTAGTGTCTTCTCTTCCCCTGGAAATAGTTGTATTTCTAAAGAACAGCAATGATCAGCATTCATGCCGGCTTTAAAACCCAATGCTTCCTAATTATGGGTGAAGCGAGTTCTGTTGATAACCTGTAAAGCATTTTCTTAACTTATGAGGTGCAAAAAGATGAGCTGAACTCATGATGGAATTATCCTACCCTGGCAGTGTATTAATAGAGAGTGCTAATGGAACTGTTCTCCAGTGTCAGTGGGATGGGATCCATCTCATTTCATTAACCCCCTGAGAGTCAGATATCTTGTCTAGGCTGGCTGTTCAGGGTCTTTGTGAAGCCTGTGCACAGCACTAAGCGTCTCACAAGATGATCATTCTCATACCAACTCTGATAACCAGAGAGGTAGGACAAATACTGTCTTCTAGAGGTGCAAGTCACCCTCTGGATGCACCTTCAAGGAATGGTGAGAGAAAACACCCTACATTTGTGTTGGCTAGATGTAGCTCGAAAGCCTTGAAATGGAGCCCTGCTGCTCTTCAGTTAGGTTTGAAGAGATGAATAAAATCTACTCCTTTAAAACTATTCACTGTCTAAGTTCAGACATCTGACTTGGGTGTCAGAGATAACTGGCTGGAACCCCTAAAGCTCCTTGTAGTTCATGCCAGCATCCTAACTTATCTGTTCGAAATTGGGAAGAGCTAATCCTTCTTTGCTGGCCTCAGGAGGAGCCTAACACAATGGCCCACTAAACTTTGATGCCCAAGTTGTCTTGCAGGAGTCAATGTGAACGAGCAATGATGCATTAAGTCTTTATTGGTGGCTGACAGCCTTTTGATCATGGTGTATGGTCGTTATAAGTAAAGGCATGAGGGTGGGATAGATGCCAGCCTGTCTAACTCTGGGTTGGTTCCAGAACATCTCAGCTCATGGCTCTCCTGCAGCTGCTTCTTCGTCTGTTCATTGACAGCCACAACCCGAGAATTATTAAAACTCTGCACCAGTCTCCTGGAATTTAATTTATCTAACTTCTCTCATAAAAAACAATCTCCTTTTTGTCATTGCCAAACTCTTCCTTCTACAAATTCTGTCCATCTCCTTTTGTTTCCACTTGGACTAGATGATCTTTTGAGGTCCCTTCTAATCCCTAATGTGCTGTGATTCTCCCTGAGCAGCAAAAGCCCACCAGGCATCACAGGAGGGATTTTCCTCCCAAACTGTTTGTCTCTGCCATCTCCAAACTCAAAATGTTCCTCTGTGGGAACTGTGTCTTTTAGGTCCCTGTAAACTTCTTCAGACTGTGTCCAGCTAAGCCGTTCATCAGGCTTCTTCCAGCTCAGAGGCCATTTTTGATTGAGTCCAGGGTCATCCTTTCTATCCTAAGCAGATGGGACTTCTATTGAACGTCCACAAGGTCTGAAATTCTTAAATACTCCTCTCAGAAGAGGTTGCTCTTTCCTCAAGTAGATGCTGATGACTGTCCTGCATTGTCTTGGCAGGGCAATGCCACTCTCCTTTATAACTGATAAGGGCCAGAACCTTGAACTGTTTTTTATTGTAGTCTTCTACAGGTTTTCTTTTGTGCAGAGCAGAAAGGAGCCTGGGAAGGAAAGCATCCAGGAAAAGCTCTGCAAGTGTCTTAAGAGGGATGATATTCCCACAAGGAGCTCTGTTTGACTGGTGGAAAATGTCTTCTTCATTGAGAGTAGCTAATGCAAAGCTCAGCGCCTGCAGCTCTTTATTTTAATGTAGACATCTGAAAGTGACTGTATGATGGAGGGAGAAAGGGAAAGGTTATGTGTCTTCGCCGGCCCAAAATGGCAGTATAATGAATATAAAAGCTATCCTCTCCTCCTCTAATATATTCACTCACCATTCCACCCTCTTTTCCAGTGACTGTAAACAACATTTGTCATCAGCAATGGGCTACTTTTCATTATAAAACTGATCTGGAAACTACATTTTTATTTCACGTACATCAGCAGCGACAGGAGAAGAAACAGGCAAAGGGAAAATATATGTCGCCAGCAGGAGAGGGGCCTGGGACAAGTGTTGCCTGTGCAGTTCTGGGGATCATTCATAAGTCTGGCCTCCAAGACAGAAGATGGTCTAATGCCTCATTAAATCCTACCGAGCCAACGATGATGTATCATACCCTTTCAATCTTCAACTAAGTAATGCAGTAAAAAAAACCTAATTTGCACATGTTTAATGCATTCATTAAGCTATTAGTCTTTCAACAAGAGATTTAATAGCAAATTAACAGTTTTTATGAAAGAAAAAACAACAACAAAACTCTCCACTTAGTAGAATTACTTTTGTGTCAGAGCACAATGCAGGGTAATGGGCAATTAGGGGGTTCAGGGAGGAGGATGGGAAGATGGGTTTAATTTGTGTTTGGTTTATAATTAGCTGGTGCTTGGTGCCTGGAATGAAATGAAGTGAGTCCCCTCAAAGGGTAAGACTTTGACTTGGGCAGAAAGCACAGGGGCTAATAAAAATGCAAATGGTAGGAGCTAAAAGAAGTCAGTGGTCCATAGCTGGAGAAACTGTTTTGTGTTCTGTGTCTTCCTGTACTCAAATCTGTCTTGTGCTTGGACACTGGAGGTTGTGTTTCTGATGACATGGTGTTAGCCCAGGTCATGCTGGAGTCTGTAGGAGTTTTGCACCAGCCTGACAGAACCATCTCCTGCAAAGATCAGCCAGTACTTTGTGCATTTGCTCCTTGGAGCATTTAGATCTCAGCAAAATGACCATCTTTAATTTAAACCTGGGCTTAAAGTTGAATAAACTCTTAAGCACTTTGCTTAATACATATGGATAGTTTATTAAGGTCCAAAGCCTGAATTTCAGTCAGAATTCAGTTTGGCAGACGTGTGCCAGTGCGGATGGCTGACACAGGGGCCGTTTTCTCATTTGAACTTTGGGTCTCTGTTTAAAAAGTCTTAACGAGAACACAGAATTCCAGGGAAGATTTTGGTGAGAGGGAAAGCAGCATTGCAAAATCAACATGTTGCCTGAAACCTGCTGCAAATAAGTACATGAGAAGGAAGGGAGCCGTGGGTTTTGTTTGTGTTTAAATGCCATCTCTGGGTTTCCTATCTCTTTGAAAAGACAGCAGACAGAATATTGAGCACTAAATCCACAGGACTCTTCAGCTTTCCTATTTTTTTCTTTTCATACAAACTTTAGGAAAAGTCTTTCTGGGGGTTTTTTTTCTCCCTCAGAAAAATTCTTTCGGAGATCCTACGCTGAGCTTTGATTTTCAGCTGGAGTGAGACAGAGAGGGAGAGAATAGTATAAAATCAATTTCTTAAAGGCCCAAGGAATCATAAATACAGCTTGAATCAATATCCCGTGTGTGAGTGATTGTGTGCGAGCGTGTGTCTTCCTTCACACTCAGCCATTCAGACAACTGCTTTCCCATAACCAAGTAATCAAGTCCTTAGGGATAAGAATATTATTACAATCATCATAATCTGTTACACACAGTATATAATTTATAAAATAGACAGTCTAATTATTTATTATAGCTTTATTAAAATTATATTTTTACTTTTTAAATGTATGTTTTAATATTCATTTTATATTATATAAAATATGTAATTTATATCTAAAAAATGTAAATAAATACAAAATATAAATGAAAATTATAATATTCTTATACTTAAGGATTTTAATATTAAATTTATAATGTAATTTTATTTCTAAATGTATGTTTTAATGTTAAAATTATTTGATATGCTGTGAAATATATAATAGTTATATATTAATATAATGGAAATTATGATGATTATAATAATCTTATCCCTAAAGATCTGAATATGTGTAGAATATGTATTGAANCCCCTTGTCCTATCATTAGGAGCAGTTGCCTAACGCTTGTTGCAGGTAGGCAATGCAGCCACATCCCAGTGTCCTTGAGTCTCCACAGGCGAAGCCACATTAGTTCCCTGTATCACCATGGAGTCAGAGAGTGGTTTTGCTGTGTAAGAATTCAGCAGGGCGCTCAGGGCTTGAGCTGAACGTATTTGCATCCCAGTGCATTGTGTTCTGAATGCTGCTGTCCCAATATTTACCCAAGATAATGGATAGTGGTAATAAGACTTTGCACTTCAGGAAGGTGCGGTTGGAATTAACGAGCTGGAGTTGCTGCTGACAGCTGCTGAAAGAGGTTACTCACAGATATTTCAAAGTCAGAGATTCTGGGCTGTTGTTTGGTTCAAAAGCAGAAGTAAGGAATCATGGAATCATTCAGGTTAGAAAAGAGCCTTGAGATCATCAAGTCCAAGAAATAACCCTACTCTACCAAGTTCACCACTAGAGCAGATGTCTAAGTACCACATTTGCAAACACCTCAAGGGATGGTGCCTCAGTTCCATCCCTGGACAGCCTGTTCCAAGCTCTGACTACTCTCAGTCAAAAAACCTTTTCCTAGGGAACACAAGTCTCAGCAAAGGATGTTCTCAGACCCTGGAATGCAACTGGGTTGTTTCGGGTGTGTGTCAGTCTGACTGTACTGGATGTACCTGGACGTGCTGCTGAAACATTACAGAGAGGTTGAATGTAGGTATCCTCATGCTAGAGGCTACTCACTTCTTGGACCTGTGGCAGCAGAAATAGCAGACACACTCACTGTTATCCAAGCTTGTGCAGCAGATGCTGCCAGCTCCTTCCCTTCACATCCTGGAAGCCAAAAGCTGTTTTCCTGTTACTTCCCCTTCCCCATATCCACCCATGGAATCATTAAGTGGGGAAGGACTCAGCTGCCTGTGTCTGGTAGTATGGTCACAAGGCTGTGAGCATTGGAGTCAGCGACACGAGGTGCCGTGTCTCATCACCATGGTCTCCCCAGCTCCGTGGTTGCTCAGGCTATGGTGCGCTGTTGGGAAGAGGCATGTGAATTTCATCATGTCAGGCTTTTCTCTTCAGGCAGCTCGATGTGTGGGCTGCTGCCTGCTCTCTAAAAGCTTCTGAGATATTTGTAGCTGCTCTTCTTGTTCTCATTTTGCTGGAACAAAAATAATTACTCAAAGGACATGAAAAACATAAGGCATGTGTGTGTGCTCGGGAAAGAGACAAAGAGGAGTGACACAGGACTGTAACATGTTCTAAAGGAAAATCGTATGGGAGACAGCTTTGTTCTTGCTGCACAGTGAACATCCTGAATTAGGTGACTACCAAAAGAGAGAGACTTGGCAGGTTTGGAAACTAAGACAACATCTGGAGTATTGTGTGCAGTCCTGGGCCCCTCAGTTCAAGAAGGACACACAACTGCTTGAGAGGGTCCAGCACAGAGCCATGAAGATGATGGAGAGAGTGGAGGAGTGGAGCATCTCCCTGATAAGGAAAGGCTGAGGGAGCTGGGTCTCTTGAGCTTGGGAAAAAGGAAACTGAGGGGTGACCCTATTAATGTTGATAAATATGGGAAGAGTGGGTGTCAGGAGGATGGAGCCAGACTCTGCTCAGTGTCATCCAATGATAGGACAAGGGGCAATGGGTGTGAGCTGGAACAGAGGAGGTTCCACATTCATATGAGAAAAAACTTCTTCACAGTGAAGGTGACAGACCCCTAGAAGGGGCTGCCCATGGGGGTTGTGGAATCTCCTTCTCTGGAGACATTTAAATCCTGCCTGGATGTGTTCCTGTGTGACTTGATCTAGGGGATCCTGCCATGGCAGGGAGATTGGACTGGATGATCTTTCAAGGTCCTTCCAATCCCTAATGTTCTGTGACTCTGTGATCACAGCTCTGCCCTGGCATTCCATTGCACTCTTGTGCATTCCAGCACGGAATGGAAAAGGAGTGAGGTTTGTATGTGATTGAAGAGCTGAACAGCTCCAGCTGATGTGCATTGCTGACACAATATTGAGCAGCTCTTTCTGTTCTTCAGGTGGGATTGATTTCACATAGGCAAAGAAACAGGCACAGAGGATGTGTGACTGGCATGTACTTGCTGAAATGGCTGGTAAGGCAGAGGTACCTATGCTGATACCTTGCCTGATGCTATGGCTGAAGATACTTTAAACTGTCTCACAAGCAGATCAAGGAAATATTTTGATTTTATCTCTGGGTCACAGAATTGTTGAATGGTTTAGATTGGAAGGGACCTCAGAAATCATCCTGTGCCAACCCCCTGCCATGGGCAGTGACACCTCTCACAAGACCAGGTTGCCAGAGTGCCATCCAACCTGGTCCTGAACACTCACAGGGATGGAGCAGGCACAGCCTCCCTGGGCAACCTGTTCCAGGGCCTCAGCACCCTCACAGGAAGGAATTTCTTCCTCAGATCTGATTTAAATCNAACTGGCATGTACCTGCTGAAATGGCTGGTAAGGCAGAGGTACCTATGCTGATACCTTGCCTGATGCTATGGCTGAAGATACTTTAAACTGTTCCAGCCTCAGATCAAGGAAATATTTTGATTTTATCTCTGGGTCACAGAATTGTTGAATGGTTTAGATTGGAAGGGACCTCAGAAATCATCCTGTGCCAACCCCCTGCCATGGGCAGTGACACCTCTCACAAGACCAGGTTGCCCAGAGTGCCATCCAACCTGGTCCTGAACACTTACAGGGATGGAGCAGGCACAGCCTCCCTGGGCAACCTGTTCCAGGGCCTCAGCACCCTCACAGGAAGGAATTTCTTCCTCAGATCTGATTTAAATCTGCCCTCTTTTAGCTTGAACCCATCTTTTTTGCCTCATCACTAGACTTCCTCAGAAAAAGGCCCTCAAGACCTGAGAGCTTAAGGGTGAGTCCTCAGAACCAAGGTCAGGTTGTTTCAGGTCTTGCAGTGGGTCACTGTGGCAGATGCTGGGTGCTGCCCTCAGGGAATTTCCCTGCCTCACCCCTGAAATGTTCTGGGTCCTTTCACTTGTGATGATGGCTAGGACATTTGGCTGCTGAGGAGAGTGGTTGAAAGATGGTGAGAAAATGGTGTGAAAATGCCAAGAAATAGCTCCTAGTGAAAGAAATAGCAGGAGAGCCCGCAGGTCTCTATGTTGGTGACTAATTCTCCAAGGAGAGCTTGCAGCAGCACTAGTGGGCACAGAGCACTGACAGCTGCAAGAGCCAACCATTGGCTTTTCTTTGCCCTGCTATTCTTTGAGTCCAGCTGGAGCAGTTCATCGCCAGGCTGAAGCCCCACAGCTCTGTTTCATGCTCCTTCACTGCGTGTTTTTCCCCTGTGAGTGGGCAAGCAGTGAAGGAGAGTTGAGCCAACAGCCCTGAAGGACTCAGCTTTTGCTCTTCACACTGTTGGGCTGAAAGCAGGGCAGTGGCAGCTCCTCACAGCTTTACTTGACTGCTGTGTCATGAGACAAACATCTTAAGGGCCAGGTGATCTCTAGGCATGCTCAGACCTTGGGCTGCTTAACTGTTTCTCAGTCTCACTCTGCTCTGAAACCAGGGCAGCAGTTGCAGCTGAGGCATCACCATAACACCTGGGCACCAGTAGATTAAACTAAACTTCTTTCCAGGTTGTTATTTTTTATATTAAGGTGGAGACCAGCAGTTCTGAGGTGTATCTGATACAGAGAAAAAAAGGTCTGGGGTGTCCCTAGGTTTGTGCGAATGAAAATGAGAGATGGAAGCACAAAGATGAAAGTTTTTCCCCACCTTTTTTTTTTCCCCCTTTCTCCAAGTGTGTACGGAAAGAGCTCACTCCAGTCCCTTGTACTTAAGGATCCATTTGTACTGCTGCCTCAGCTCCTCCTGTGGAAGGCAGTGAGTTGAAAGAGTGATTTAGACACTGTTAACACAAACGAGAGGAGACAGGCCAGCACTTAGCACGACAGGCTCCTCAGAAAGTTTAGACAGGGAGAAGCTGTTTCTTTTCTCTCTGTCGTTTCCCCTTTGCAGTCTGCAGATGAGAATTTCATAGTAGAATAATTCAAGGAGAAGAAACCCCTAGGTAATTCAACTCTAGTCGTCTAACAGTCCTTAAAGTACCCCATCCTCACAGAAGAGCTCTGCACGTAGCAGATGTGGTGTCTTACTGCTGTATGGTAGAGAGGGAATCGTGTGGAATGAGTGACAAAGCACATCCTGAACAGCCAGCACAAGCATTCAGCAGGGCAGTCCAGGAAACACCACCATGAGCTGTGATGAAGGGTGTTCTAAATAAGCTTGTGTTCTAAACTATCTGATCCCAAATCAGTGGGTTGGATGGGAGGTGCTGGAGGATTAAGTAATAAGACTCATCTGGGCAGGGAGCAGACTGACCACTGAATGGTCTCAATTCCAGATCCGTAAGGCCTGAATTGAAATCTAGTGCAGATCTTGGAGTTTTCCCAACTGAAAATCACAGCTAAGTCTAGCTTTTACACGTGCATTTTGGCTCAAGACCAAGAGGCAAGTGAAAGTCGTCTTTGAGCAGAACACTAGGGAAAAACAGCCCTTCTTTGTTCTATGAATGTATTTTGGGTAAACCTACATAATTCATGGACAAAAGTATTGCTGCTCACTTCCTTTTTTATGAGCAAGTCTGACCTCAATATTTAAAACCACATCTTTCAGATAAACTTGACCCCTGTTACAGTGTCCATCCTTAGGGAGGACTGGAGAAATCACTGCAGCCTGGGCAGCACGTGGACTTGTAATTAGAGTGAGGAACTTCTCATTTTACTTCTCCCCTTGCAAGTTGTGATGAATAAGATCATTCCCCCAACTCTAGAAATAACTCTATTAATTTGTTTTTGAATGGAATTGGCCACATTGGCACAAGGGAAATGGCTGGAGATTTTAGGATAAAAGAGTATCTATTGTGTAATTCTCTAGATTAAAACCATCAGACAACTAGCTGGATTCAGAAAGTCAAAAGGATAAACGTCCCGTGGTAATAGAAAAATAAAAGGTTTCCAGATACCCACTTGGGTTACGAGTAGACCTATAAAGAAAGGGACTGCTCAGCGACGAGAGCAACATCTCAGATGAGCTGTGGGGATAAAGCGAGAATTGGAAAATGTCAAGGATTTAATTTCCTTGCAGAGGAAATTCTTTGCAGAGGAAATTAAAACAAACAGAAGAAATTCCTTACCCATAGAAATAAGGAGAATATAACGAGAGAAGAAATACTGACAGCCTGCAAGGAAGGGAGGAAGTTTGAAAGTAATCTGTGTTCAGCCTCAAAACAAAATGAGTCATTTTCCTGCGGTGGCACTAAGGCATGATAATGGCCATGGCATCAAGGCAGGACATGAATGGGAAGGAGCTTATGGACATTTAAATGATTTCAGCTGAGGTAAAAGTAAAATTCAAACTGCTTGATATGATGATAATGAGAGGAACAAATTGCTTTCACTTCTGATATCTATCTGACAGAGCGGTTTTACAGAGTGGTGGTTGGGTAGCAGGTTGTTATTACATGACAGAGGAATAGTGAGCACATGGGTTGTACCAAGAAACTGATCAAGGCTTTTGTAAGTGGCTTCATGTGTCCTCTGCAGTGTGCAAACCCAACCTTGAATGGAAGAATAATTAAAATAGTCTAAGAGCCATCAAAACATTCCCTTATGGGAAAAGACCATGAAGGAATAGTGTGGGATCTTGCTTTGAGAAGGTAACTAGTGTCTGCTATTTGATGTTGTTTGCACAAGTTAGAAACTGTTGATACTTGCAGTGGAAGAAATACTTGTGAAGGCAAGGTTGAGTGAAATCCAGGGTGTTACAGAAGAGAGAACTTCTCCAGGAAGGGAGGTATGTCAGTGGAGGTGGTTAGCAGTAAAATTCTTGAAGGTCTGGTCCTGTCTCATCCAGCTTGACGCATTCATTAATAATGGAAATCATCACAAACTAGCGGTGATGAGTGATGTTTGAAAAAGCTGGTATAAACTGAGTGGAATTCACTTGTGCCACAGTACTGATGAGCTTTGGACAAGTGAACTGAGAGATCTGTGAGGGAAAAACAGTTTTTTATGGGGCTGAGAAATACCTGGAGATGTTAGACAAGCTTAGAAGAGCCTGCCAAGGTATCTGTATGCGATGGAACTGTGCAAAAGGCAAATTCTAAGATGCCTCGGGCAACGTTTGTCTAATAAAGCAAGAGAAATGGGAATATTTTTGTGTAAGAGCTGGGTACATATTCATCTGTAATCCCACGTACAGTTCTAGACATCTGTGTCTAATGTAGACTAATTCAGATAAGCGCGGGTTCAGAGGAGGACTGATGGGATAATCAAGTGGATGGAAAGTCAGACTTGAATTTCTAAGACAAGTAAACAATTGCTGCTGCTAAACACAGAATGTTGAGGGGTATGTGGAGAAGATGAACAGAAGGACTCAAAATGCCAGAGGAGATGATTTGTTAAGCTCAAGGGTACCACTGACACAAGAAGAACTGAACATCAGCCAGCCGCAACTCAGTTCAAGCTCAAAGGTATAAGCAGGCTTCTCAAAGTCAGATCAGAACTCTGCTGCAAAGCCTTCCAAGGGGAGAAGAAAGCTGCCCACCCAACTCTAGACACTAAAAGCAGGTGCTTCCACTGGGGTTTAGTCATACCAAGGTCCCCTATAATTAATGCAAAGGACCTCCTCCAGAGTGTGACTCAGACCTTCAGTGCATTCAACCAGCTTGGAGCTGGGTCTCCTTACACTGACCTGAGATCTGAGGCACCTAACACTCACTGCTGATTCTTCAGGTAGATCATTATAGTCTGATGGGTGAATTTACAGATGGAGAAGCCAAATTAATAGTTAGATGAAAAAAAAATTATTAATTTAAGGAAAAATCATTAATTTGAGGGTATTGTGTGGAGCAGCTACCTGCAAGAGCAAATGCATAGACCAGTCAGTTCTGGTTTACATCAGTTTGATGCTTCAAAGCTCCTATGTATTGATATCATCTTAGATGCTTGTATAGCCAGCTCTTTCTTGCATTTAAAGCCCAAAAATAGTTTGAAAGGAGAGTTAGGCTGCCAATGGTACTTTGTTTTATCTTCTTAACTGGGTGCACCCTCTAGGTTCTGCATTGAGTTGTAATGTGGTCTCAGGTATCCCTGGAAAACACGGGAAGTTTAATTTTGGGAAGTAAGATGAGTTGTGGGCAGGAGGTTTTACCACATCAGAGAAGGGGCAAAATGATTTGCTCCCAGTTCCTTGAAATTGAGTCTAGATTTAGTACAAGACTCTTTCTTCATTTTGCGTGGACTGCTGAGCTGTTTCCAGCAGGGGTGAAGCTGTAGCAATCTTTTGGCAATAGAGGATCCCATCGCCGCTCTGTTTTCCAGTGTCTAGTGGCGGCCTCTTTTCTAAGATAGAACAGTGTGACTGCATTAGTGTCTCCTGATGTACACCAGTTGTTACATCTTGATTTTAAAGAAATTACCTTTCATTCTCACCAGCTTGAGAAGATCAAAACTCTGGGACTCTGTTTTTCAAAGTGCAACATTCAAATGCCCCTTTCCAGACCTCTCACTGATCTATTTCTCCGTTTTATAAAGTGGTACTAATTTGAAGAGATTTTAAACTGCGCAAGAAAGAAAGCTGGAAGTGGAGATTTGAAGATGATGAGGCCTCCAGTGAGGGTGAGGAGGAGGAAAGGGAAACTCGATTATGCTGCCCTTCCAGGGATTCTGCCATTAACTGATGCATTATTTTTCTAAGATCATTAAATAACCCTTAGAACTGTGAAAAGGTCAAGAGAGAGAGGAAGGAGCTGAAGCTGCCTGTGGATTTCAGTCGTACAGCAATTTCCCAAGCAAGTGGAAGAAGGAAGAGATGGGGGTTTGAAGAGGCAAGAAAATAGTGTTTCTGCTGATTTTTTTACTTAAATCAATGTTTTTCCTCTGATGTTTTTCCTATAACTCTTATCTAGCCACATCCCATTGTAACTTCTCTGAAACCCTTTACAGAAAGGGTTGTCAGGCATTGGAACAGCCTGCCCAGAGGGGTGGTTGAGTCACCATGCCTGGAGGTGTTTAAGGGAAGGGTAGATGTTGTGTTGGGGGACAGGGTTTAGTGGTGCTGATAGGGCTAGGCAAAGGTTGTACTTGATGATCCTGAAGGTCACTTCCAGCCAAAACTGTTCTATGATTCTCACCTGTAGTAGCTGCTTTCTCATGAAGGTACTTTTTTGTTTACAGAAAATCCCAATTTGTAGTCATCTACAGACCAGCTCAGAGACAGGCTTGATGTTTTGGCAAGAGGTAGAGTCATGTCTTTGCCCATCACTCAATGTCCTCCATGGACCTGGGCAGAAACGATGAACATTTTGTTCTAGTTGCTCTACAAAGCCCAGACCTTCATTGAAAACACCACATGCAGGCAGGTCTGGGGTGTGAAGACCATTTCATAGATTCATTTCATAGATTTCATATCATGCATTTCATAGATTCATTAGAGTTGGAAGAGACCTGCAAGATCATCCAGTCCAACTATCAACCCAACCCCACTCTGCCCACTAAACCCTGTCCCCATTCATTACTTGCTAAAAGGGTTGTGTTTATAAACCACCTTGCAGGACAAAAATATTTGTCTTTGCAGGTCATAGAGATTCCAAATAGAGAGTGAGGAAGAAGCAGAGGGGCAAAAGCTCTTCAAACCCACTGATGCTGTGGGAGCCTGGGATAAGAGAAACATGTTTACCTGTTCACAGACCTCCCCCCTTAGCTGCTGCCTGAAATTCCCCTGAACAAAGGAAACGTTTCCTTTCAGCTGGCTGTTGTTTCTTAGCTCCTGGAAGATAAGATGCAAAGCAAAACAAAAGCAAAACAGAAAGGAAACAAACAGACAAGCAAGACAAGTTTTCAAAGGGAACTAATAGAAAAACCAAGGTTAAAGCTTCCTGAGGAGTAAGGAGAATGAAGTTCACCCTTTTGCAGAGAAAGGGATGATATCTGAGGTGCTCTTTGTTATGTTAATGAGAGGCTAAAGTGAAATGTGAACCTGGTTTGCAGAGTAGTCAAGTGTAGGTCTGTGAGGAATCAGTGAGCAAAGAACATTCACAGAATCACAGAGCATTAAGGGTTGGAAGGGACCTCGAAAGACCAACCAGTCCAATCTCCTTGCCACAGCAGGATCACCTAGATCAAGTCACACAGGAACGTGTCCAGGTGGCTATTAAACATCTGCAGAGAAGGAGACTCCACAACCTCCCTGGGCAGCCTGGGTCCACTATGCAAAAGCCCTCCCCAACAGAACCCAGATCCCCTCGCTTTTTGGTGCCATTCAGCCAGGCTGTCTCTTGCTGCTCCCAACACACCGTAGTGTTTGATGCAACATTGCCCCTCTTTTTTCACAAGTTCCTCAAAAATTCTGCACTAATAGGAACACAAGAAATTGGATTCTCTATGAATAAGTACCCAGTGCTGTGACATTTAAAAATTTTGGGGTTTTCTTTCCAGAACCAATGAATATAAAGCACAAATTTCTGCCCTTTGCCTTTAGAGAGCTGGGAGAATGTGTGTTTATTTATCTCAGTGCAGAAACTGCATGAAAGCTTCATTTGTATGGGTCAGAAACAGAACGAGATCGTGTTCTAAGTTCAAGGCTATTCCCACGTAGGACTGGGTTTTAGTAGCTGATGTTGGACTGCATTAAGGTGAATTCACTCTGTTGCTGATGAGGTCTCAACAGTCTGAGAGCTGTCGGTTCTTGTATCTGGCTGTCACAGCACTCTATTTTGGCTTTCTTTAGGCTTGTTAATCTTGTTACTTTGCTGAGTCCACTTCAGTGGAGTATTTGGACTCTGAAAATGTAAATTCCATCAGTAATATCATTCAGCTCCACAAAACCCTTTTGCATTGGTAGAAAGGTGGCTAAGAGCTGTTTTGCTGCTGTCTGCATCCATTGAAGACTTGGTCTTTCATAGAATCATAGCGTTGGAAGGGACATCTAAAGGTCATCTATCCCAAACTCCCTAGACCAAGCAGCACCATCATTCGCCAGACCAGATTGCCTAGAGCCCCATCCAGCCTGTCCTTGAATGGCTCCAGGGATGGGGCCTCCACCACCATTCTGGGCAGCCTGTTTCAGGGGTCCAGCACCCTCAGATTCAAGAACGTTTTGCTCCTGTCCAGCCTTAATCTGCTCTTTTCCATCTGTGCCATAGTCCTGAACTGGGGAAACAGAGTCAAACAAGCCAGATCTCTGGGGCTCTGTGGGCAGGTCCTGTCCCAGGTGGCTGCAGGGCCAAGCCCCTTAGGGCTTTTTGAGCCACATGTGCAGCAAGAGTAGCTAGAGCTGCCACAGAGATGCATCACTTGACTCTAATGAGGATTTAGGGCTGTCCATAGGAATCCCAGAAAGTGGCTAACCTTTATACCATTTACACAGCAACTCAGCAGTGCCGTGGGTGACATCCAGCATTGTAAGACAGAGCAGAGCAAGGATGCTCAACTCTTACAAACAGATTGGCATTGAGGTCAGTGTGATCAGGGTGCTCATTTTTACTAGGCAGTCGGCACCGCTTGCTTTTGAGTTCACAAAGAGCAGAAGAGTGATGTGTTGGTGTTAGGACGTGTATTCCCCCACCTATGAGTGTGTGAGGACACATGCAGGCAGGCAGCAGCACATCTGTAGAGCAGGGAAAGTATTTGGCATGCACTTCCCCTGGGATTAGCACTTCAGCAAAGTAGCGCGGTGAGCCAGAGTAACACGTCTTTATTTACCGAGCAGCTTTTGCATGTTCGGCTGTGTGAGCGGGTAAGTACAAGACAGAGATGAGCTTTTCTGGAATTGGAACAGTTTCTTTGTCAGCGCTGTGGCTCCTTCATTTAATTCCACAAATCTGCTGTAATCAGAGTGGCTTCACCCATCAGCTCAGCGGAGAGCTCGAGCGCAGGAGGGGAGGAAGCATCCAGCTCTCTGTGTTCTCGGGCATTGCATCAAAGTGGCACAGAGCCTCCTGGGAGAGGGATTTGCTATAACTCATGTCAGTCCCAGCCACATTATGTTTATGGATATGATAGACTGAACACTGAAATTACCATTTGCACAAATGATCGCACAATTCCTTCAGGCCTACTGTGTCCCTTTAATAGTCCAATCTTTCAATAATGAAGTGGAGATCAGTCAGGACTCTCTGGAAATCCCATCTTTTTGTTTCATTTCTCTTTTTTTTTCCCTCTCTCCTTCTTTTTTGGGGGCTTTTTTATTGCACACATTATTTTCATCCTTTCTCTGAGCCAGATCCATTTACCAAGCGGTTTTAAGGGAGATCAGAAATGAGATTCTCAATATCTGTTAATACCCAAGAAGCAGCAACCTGGCAGACAATTCATTGCTGCTCGGGGCCATGAGTTATGCAGAACTTGGAAGTTGGGGAACTGCGTGCAGGGAAGAGAAATGCTATTCATGAGGTCTCAGAAACACTGTGCAGGGGAGAGACCTCAGAGAGCAGGCTCTTCTTCCTTCACTTAATGCTTATCTTGCATACCCTGATTCATCTCTTTCCAGTTTCTGCTCAGTTCCCTGATACTTTCTGAGACCAAACAGTTGTCTGATAGTAATAAACCCAGGACCTGTATTCATTTTGGATTGGACCAAGGTCTAAGCAAATTCAAGGAGGATTTGGCCCCCTTAATTTTCTTCTTCGTAACGGTACTGCTATTGTTTTATTCACCTGCTTCTCAGGAAAAAAGTACATCTCAGTGAGAAACAACGAGACTTTTTGTGATGTAAGGTTTTAAAGACTAAAAGGTATAAGGGAGGGTTAACAGAAGAAGTGGGATGTACAAAACACATTAGAATAGAACTTCAGTCTGAAAAAGAATAAGGTAAGTAAATTGCTCTTTCAGGACAGACACTGAGGTACTGGTGGTGGTGCTTGACACAGGGCATGGTCTGGAGAGGTGATGGGAATGGGAAACCTGCTGACAATAACAGAAGTTCCTGCCAGTGATATTTAGCTAATAGTCTGGGGGATTGGGAGCAATAAAGCGATTGTGCCCTAGAAAGGAACCGCGCTGTGTATCATGTATCCTTGTTTGGACTGCAGCCCACTGGCTGAGCCAGATGCTGAGGTGGTGTCAATCCATAAAGTCAGTGGACTGGGCTCTTGGGTGACATAAATCAGTAGAGTTTGGTGGAGCTGTGCTAACACATACCAAAGAGTAACGTAGGTCTGGCTTTTTTACCTTGTGTTCAAGTGTTTGTTGCTTTCTGTACTACTTTCTGTCCCCCGCCACTTCTCCAGTTTTCTCCTCATTCTCCTTCTGTTGCCTGCAGTGCTTTTCTCTGACTTTCTCTCTTCTGAAAAAATTCCTTTCTGCTTGGGTATATTTTTCTTTTCTCTCTCTATTTCTATTTGGTTGCCTTCACCTTGGTGTGTATCTTAAACCAAAGCATGTGTGTGGTTATACCCTGGACATAAAACCCACCAAAGACAAGGGTCGAACTTATTAGATTCCAGAGAATCACAGAACATTAGGGACTGGAAAGGGACCTCGAAGGATCATCCAAACCCCTTCCAGAGCAGGATCACTTAGATCAAGTTGCGCAGGAACATATCCAGGTGGGTTTTAAATGTCTCCAGAGAAGGAGATTCCACAACCCCCCTGGGCAGCCCCTTCCAATGCCCTGTCACCCTCACTGTGAAGAAGTTCCTTCACATATTTATGTGGAACCTCCTCTGTTCCAGCTTACACTCATTGCTCCTTGTCCTATCACTAAATGACAGTGAGCAGAGCCTGGCTCCATCCTCCTGATACCCACCCTTCACATATTTATAAACATTAATGAGATCACCCCTCAGTCTCCTCCAAGCTAAAGAGACCCAGCTCCCTCAGCCTTTCCTCATCAGGGAGGTGTTCTACTCCCCTCATCATCTTCGTGGCCCTGTGCTAGACTCTCTCAAGCAGTTTCTCCCCTTCTGGAACTGAGGGCCCCAGAAGTGGACACAATATTCCAGATGTGGTCTCACAAGGGCAGAGTAGAGGGAGAGAAGGACCTCTCTTGATCTGCTAACCACCTCTGTTCCGATCCACCCCAGGTTGCTGTTGGCCTTCTTGGCCACAAGAGCACATTGCTGGCTCATGGTCATCCTGCTGGCCACCAGGACCCCCAGGTCCCTTTCTCCTACACTGCTCTCCATCAGGTCAGTCCCCAACCTATACTGGTACCTGGGGTTGTTCGGCCCAGATGCAAGACTCTACACTTGCCCTTGTTAAATTTCATCAGTGCAAGCACAGTCCTGATCAACCCTCCAGCTGAAAGCACCAAAGTTTCTGTAACAAGATTGTGTTCAGGAAGGAATTTTTGCCTGGGAATCAGTTTTCAGAGTCCTCCTTCTGCAAAGCTCTGCAAAGCGCAGGCAGCAGCTGCAGCAATTGCTAAGGCATACTCAGAATTTCAGCAGCGTCGCGGTGGGAGATTCTACTCCCCGGTTAGAAGCCCCCATCTCCCATCTGCATTTCCAGTGGTGGGAAGCTGCCGATGTATTTGGTTTTAATTATTTCCCCTGTTGCATTCACTGTGTTTCTTGCTTATGTTAACAGGGCTCTTCTCGCTGCCTGCACTCAGCTGCCTGTTTGTCATTTCGGCTGCTTGATGTGTCGTGGCAATGGATGTGCACCCAGCCTGCTGTGCATCAGTACTTAGCAGTGGAGCTTCCTGTATGCAGACACAATGAAAAGATAATGAAAGAACACTCCTTGACCCTGGCCGGCAGTTGGCAGAAATCACAGCTATCGGCCATGGTCTGTCCACTGTCCCTGCGCAGCGTGGGGAGGAGTCCGCCTGCAGAGGAAGGCAAAGAGAGGAGATGAAACGTGGGAATAGTAGCCTGAGGTAAGATGTAGGAGAAAGGTGGAGGAGGAAAAATATAGGAGAAACAGTAAGCAGAGTGGGAGGTGTGTGTGAGAGAACTCATCGCAAGGAAGAGGAGATGGAGAACCAAGTATTGTTGAGGGGGAAAGGGTGGAAAGCCAGAAAAGAGCAAGAGAGACTGGGAAATAGATGAATCTGGGGAGAGGCAGGAGCAATAAAAACAGAAGAAACACAAATGCAATACAATATGGAGAGCAAGAGGCCAGGTGGCTGTAGAGAAAATGTGTATTGCTGTGTCCAGAATCAATAGGTGATTAGCACCAAGGAGACAGTTGGTGGCCATGAGTGGAGCCAGGCTGCTCCACACCACCCATGCATGCAGTCTGTTACCTTCCAGAGACGGCTGCAGATTTACAGCAGTGGAGGGTCTGGCTCCATATCCAAACTTCTGTCCCATAAAGAACCCACAGCATCACCTCTGCTTTGAACAGAGATCCTTGTTACACCCAGTCCAGAGCTGCAGTGGAAGTTCTGATAGTTGCTGCCTGTCTAGGCTATGACTGAGCTTTGCCTGTGAAACTAGCCCTGGAGACAAAAGCAAATGGGGATGTGAGAGCAGACCTCAGTGCAGATTTGAACCTCTCCCATGAAACTTTTGAGGAGATGGAAAAGTTGATTTTTTCCCCAGCACTGTCACCTCAGAGGCTTCTTAGTCAATCCACTTCATCAGGGGAAATCAGTTGCCTACAAAGATGTGTTTTGTCTGAAGAAACTCAATGCCTAACAGGCTTGTCTCACTCTTTTCTGTTTTGAAGACCAGAGATGCTTTGCAGGATTTATCCTTCAGTTTATCCAGCTCAGGTCCTGATTGATTTTCAAGGCTTTTGCAGTAGCAGGCAGCAGTGGGATCAGTAGATCTCTTCATACTTGCAAACTAACTGAGGGAAGACATTTTAAAATCATGGACTAGTCCAGGTTTTGGGAAAGAAATGAGCTGCTCTGAAAGCTGAATAGGAGATGTGGATGTGGATGGCAGATGTGATGGCATCCGAGGGGTTGGTGCTGTGTCCAGGCAGGTTTGGCGCAGTGGACACTGGCAAACAGGGCAGACTAACTTCATTCGTTGCAAACCAAAGCCCTTCACAAAGCCAGGTTGATCCCTTGAGGCAGAGGGAAACAAAGCCCTGGTATGGAGAACTGCTAGCCAGAGCAGGGGGAATGTGGGCAGCAAAGGCAACTAGTTCCACAGCAGCAACCAAGAAGCGCAGAGGCCTGCAGGGAAGATCTTCCCAGTGTTGTCAGCTCAGGTCACTGCTCCTGCCTTGCTCAGCTGCTCCTTGCTGCCCACCGTGAGAGAAAACCAAACTGCCACAGGGACAGACCAATTCACAAGGTTGTCTGCAAGGCACCAACCTGCCTCTTATGTCTGTAAGCAAATTTGGAGGAGAGCACATCTCCCTTCTGAGTTGATCCTCCTGTGGCTACCAGTGGAGATCTGCAGGATTTGCCCACTCCTGCCTGCAACGAATGACAACGTGAGTTGCTCAATGAAGCAAATGAAATCAAACAGGTTAAATTCAGTGCCTAAACCCTTTATTATACCTCAGAAGTAGCAGGGATGCTTATGCCTCCTCAGCTGGTGGTGACACTGGTGCCTCCTTGCCTTTCTGCAGTGCCACAGGGCTGGGAGTTTCTGGGGTGCAGACAGCAGCCAAAGGAACTGCTGCTACCAGACGATGCCTTTTCACCCAGAGCTCTGGTGACTGCAAAAATGAGAGCAGAGCCTTGCAAAGGGGCTGGCTGAGAGCTGTGAGCAGCCACCTGGGGCTGAGATTCATCCCTTCTCCTGGGCAGCAGCATAAGTGCATAAGGAGTGCCACGGAAAATTGTGCAACAAACCCAAATTAAATCCCAGTGCCTAAAGCAAAGCACTTCAATCCCTACTTAATGGCCCAATTCCCAACAGAGAACAGACCCTGGACCCAAAAGACTCGATCCAGCACGCAACTGTGGCCTTTGGTGTGTTTTTGTGTGCTTTCAGATGAAATATTTTCGAGGAAGCTTCCCCGTGGCTTTGCTAATTCAATTTAGACAGGAGGCAGACGTGCGGCTGTGTGAACTCATTGGGAGTCAACTGCACTTCATAGTCAGCGAACCTGGCTCTTAATTACCACAAAGTGAAAGAGCAGCCAACTGGTACCACATCGCTCGGGCAGTGAGCAGCAGTGCGGGTTGTTCCCCCAGTCGCAGCCCAAAGCTGGCCCCGTTAGCCTGCGCTCAGCAGCAGGAGGGAGCCGTTGATGCCATCTGAGGGCCGGGGTTTGTTGGCATTTGGTAATCCTTCTGCAGGATTTCACAGAAGCAGGAGGAACAAGGCTGAGCTGAAGAGGATTAGCAGGAGTAATTTACGGGCTGGGATGTTATTCAAAGATACTCCTGACACGGGCTAGGTCACTGCTCTGTGGGTTTCAAAGGGTCTCAAATACAGAAGCAATTATGAAGGACCCAGCCCAGACCGAGGGAACTGCAGTGTCTGCTCCCTTTTGGTTGTGTTTGGATGGTGAAGGAGGGGGGTTGTAAACTGTTTTTGCCCCGTTGTTTAACTGTGATTAGCCTGAGCAGTTTGTTGATGGAAGCTAAAGGGATTATTTTTTCACAAGGTTTCACAGCAACAAGTCAATTGCAATGAAGTGTTTGATGAAGAATAGTTAAAATGAATTGTTTTGACTCCTGTTTCATGTCGGTAATGACAAAATGTTTTGTTTTCAGAACACAAACCACTTGGTTTCTGCATTTTTAAGAAAATCTAATTCGTAGGGGGTTTGTATTACATTAGGGCATTAATTTTAAAGAGCTTGTAGTGTGTAGAGCGTGTCACTTACGGCTTTTTGATGTCTCCATGTGATTTTATTTTTCCCCCCAAATTTCTTTTTTGTGGGAAGATTTGGGAACCTAGGAGCTGCTTCCAATTCAGGCGAGAAACTTCCTTTACAATTGGAAGTCCAGGTTTCTAACCACAGATCCTATCCCAGCAATTCTTCACTCTCCTTCTCAAGATCATAGAATCATAGACTGTATTGGGTTGGAGGGGACCACCAAAGATCATCTAGTCCAACCTCCCTACGACAAGCAGGGCCATCACTCACCAGAGCAGGTTGCCCAGAGTCCCAGCCAGCCTGACCTTGAATAGCTCCAGGGATGGGGCTTCCGCTGCCTCTCTAGGCAGCCTGTTCCAGGGATCCTCCACCCTCAGATTCAAGAACATTTTCCTGATGTCTGACCTCAATCTCCGTTTTTCCAGCTTCAAACCATGTTCTCTTGCCCTGTCGTTCCCTGTCCTTGTGAACAGTCTTCCTCAGCCTTTTGAGAGGCCCCTTTCAGGTACTGGAGTGTTGTTGTAAAGTTCCCCATAGAGTCTTCTCTTCTCCAGGCTGAACTCACCCCAACAGGTCTTCCACCATCGTTCTTCCCTCTGTCTTTGGCACTCCTTCCTCATTCTTCTTTTCTCCCTCCCATCCTCAGTTTATTCAGTAAAAATCTCAAACTGTCTCAAGTTTGATGATCTTAAGGGTCTTTTCCAACCTGAATGATTCCATGATCTTGTTCCCTACAGCAGAAGCTGGGTGGAAGAAGAATATGTGAGCAACAAGAGAAAAATATGAAGAGACATAGGAAGCTGAAGGGTCAAAAGATAGCATCTCTTCCGGAGGGTTGAGAGAAGTGGAGGAGATGTGTTTGTGCAGCATGGAAGCAGCGACACACTGCTGATGATGACAGAGGAATTACGGTGGCAGGTTTGTTTTTTCCCTTCTAATCCCCCCTCTGGCAGACTCGTTGACAATCTCATTTCACCTAAATTCCTCTCCGTCGTGCATCTCATTTTTTCCATCTCATTTTCTCTCACCTCACATATTTCCATTCCATTAGACACCACCTCAGTGTGGTCTGCAAGACCCTCTCCACCCTTCCGACAGCTCCATCTTCTCCCTGGCCACCAGCCATTCTCAGGCAGTGCTGGCACCCTTTGGCACCTTATTCTCTCCCTACTAGATTGCTGATAGCTCCAGCAGCAGCTCCCTCACCGCTCTCACAGAGGTCAGAGGGGACCAGGGAGAAATAAAACAGAGTAAGCAGGAAAAGTCTATGTAGAAGGGACACTAGACACGTTGTTTAAGCCTGTACAAAGATAGTTAAATATAAAGGAGATGAAAACCTACAAAGACTGGGATAGATTAGATTAGCTAGTATTGGATTGATATGGGACAGAGGGAGGGGAAGGGGAAGGGGAAGGAAAAAGAAGTGAATACCAAAGGAAGAGACCACCAGTCCTCTGTTTTGTACAAGAAACATCTTTGTGATCACTTGGCCCACTGTCCCTTGACATGCTGTTTCAGGGGTCAGCAGCAGCTTTGTGAGAGGGATTTTGCTTTAAACAAAACCTTTTCTCTTAATGAAATTTGGAGTTCACAGGGCCGTTGTGTTTGGCAAGGCTGCTTTACTTTTGTCAGTCAAAAGGGAGAAAAACATCTTACTGTTGCAACCTCTCCATTAGCTGGGGCTGCTCGATGTCAGCAGAGAGAACACCTGGAGAACCTCGCAGGCTCTGTGGTTAAAAAGGGCTGCAACAAACCCCAGATGGGGTGTTTACACGTTGTCTTCACAAATACATTAGGTATCTGTCTGAGAACAGTAAACCCCAAATATAAACACAGACACATAAATATATGTATCCATGCACACTGTGTGTATTTATTCAAACTGTAAATTCTGTGTTTGTTAGCTTTCAGCGAATTCGTTGCTTGCACAGATGCAGCTGGGAGCCCTGTAACCTGGCACGGTTCATAATAGCTCCTCCAGGAGAAGCTCCCCTCGCCAGTAACCTGGGAGCTGCTAATACTGTACAAAATTCATACCTCTCAGGCTCATTCCATTCCCCAACTCTAGACCCTCCAGTCCTGGTGAAAGGGCCAAAATCCTTTGCTTGTGCGATCCCCATCCCAAAGACCTTGGAAGTGTCTCCTATCCTTCACTAGCGACTGTGGCAGTCGGGCAGCCGCGCTTCATTTCCCGCAGAATTTCAGCTGCTTCAGTATTTATCAAGAGCATCTGTTAAACAATCTGGAGGGGAGCAGTAATGGTGCCATTAGAGCCAGTGTGAGGAGGGAGGTTCTCAGCAGCACAGAGACCAGAAGAGATGAGTCTGTGTGTTGTGCGTTTGGGGGTGTCATGACCTTGGCTCCTCGTTGATGAGTGATGCTGTGTGTCTTGGAGCAGAAATGATGTTGATAATGTTTCTTTGACTAGATGTGTTCTGGTCATCAGGGCTGTAGAGGGATGAAGAGGATGGATCATTAGAGAGACGGAAATAATCAGCAACTCAGCAGCAGTGAGCTCTTATGGAGGTACCATCCCTGAGTGTAGTGGAGAGACACTAAAAACCCCATGCAGGGGGGCACATCCCCCTTCCCCTAAAGGTGATCTTTCCTGTGGAGACTTTTTTGCTGTCATTGACCCCTGGTTTGTACTTCTTTGCTACCAAGAAACCGAAATACATTAAGACAATTAATATGCACTGAATCTACATCCCTTTGTAAATAAAATAGCTCAGCTGCACCTGCAGTGCCCTCAGTGTTCACCTGCTGGATCCTAACCCTCCTTTTCAGTTCACAGCCACAGCCCTCCGTGACCTTCCCAAATTTCCAGTAGCTTCCTGCAAAACCAACTGCAAACCCAAGAAACCACAGAATCACAGAACGTTAGGGATTGAAAGGGGACTTAAAAGATCATCTAGTCCAATCCCCTGCCAGAGCCTAGTTCTGTGTTGGCTAGAGGCTCTCTGCAAGGTGCTGTGGCAGAGTGGCTGCTGTGTAAGAATTGTCTTCCCTACAACAGAATCCTCCTTGCCCAGCTGTCACCACACAGGAAGACTAAGCAGACACTATCCCCTTTCTTTACCTAGACAAGCAGCTCTGTGGGAAACACACGGTGCATGTTGATGGGCAAACATTGTCCACCAGCAGCAGTCCCACTCCTTCTCCAAAATGGAGCTTGGTTCTAACAATAGTCAAAGTTTTGCCCGTGGCTGATTTTGTTCCTTTCCTTTTGAATTTACGTGTCTGCACACTTATATTGTCCTCATTCATTTCTTCAATGGCCCTTCAGTTGTTATATTTTTACTTGTCAGGGGTGCTTTTAAAATTTTTCTCCCATTATAAATATATAAAACATTTAATGAAGAAATGATATTTCCTCACGTCACTGACTATTTTTCCTGTCATCTTTGATGTGCTTGTAATGTAGGCGGACATATTATTTATGACCAGGGAAATTAAATATTATTTCACTTACTTATTTTTTTCCTAATGCAATCTGTGTCATCTTCCAGTTCCCAATTTCTTTCCATTAAAGTTATTGTCTTCGCTGTTCCACTCGACCGTTTGCTGTTGGTTTTGTAACAGCGCTGCCAGTAGATGCAGAACAATATAATGGAGAAAAGAAATGGCATAATTTGTAGGAGATACTTTTCTCATCTCATTTAAATGAAGACAGTTTGTTCCTGAGTGTCAAAAACATCAAGAGCAACAAAAATATGGAAATTGGTATTTTTCTAGCACTAGGAATATTTCCAAAGGTTTGGAGACACTGTCTGATTCCAGCAGCTACTAAAGATGTGGCCAAACCAAACCTCCAGCAGAAAATAACTTAAACTTTCACATGCTTGAAATTTGGGCCTGAGTTTTTAAATCTTTGCCCCGAAATGCTTCTCTCATCTGCTGCCAGGATGTCCTCAAAACTGAAGCAGGAGCCACAATCCCAAATATATTTCTTTATCATTTGTGTGTTACAGAGACAAACTAGAGCTGGACGAGGTGCCTGTGTGGTGTGTTACACAGCCTTCCACATCTGATCTCTGCTTTTGCATTTTCTGGTCCTTCCAGAGCAGATGGCAAGAGATGAGATGCTGGGGCAGGATCCTTTTTGCTTCCAGCATCTGCTCCAGCCAGAAGAAATTCATCAGCGGCTCTTGAGTGGGATTTTTCTCACTCAGAAGTAGAATTAACCCTCTATCCTGAACTCAGCCTCTGTTTGGGGTTTGGTTTTTTTTTTTTGCCTTAAGTGTAGAAGAGAGACGAGCACCTCTAGAGTGGATAGAGTTGATGAGCACCTCTTCCCTCTGCAGTAGTCACTTCTCTGATGATGAGCGGAATTGCCTTTCACGGGTGGTGATTCTTCTGTGGACGACAGAGGAAGCCCAGGTAACTACCTGAGTCTTGTCAATCAGCTGTGGGGTCTGTAGACTAATGGGGGAAAAAAATCTCATCCATTTTTTCCGTCTGTCCTGATCCTATTTTTGGCTGCAGCAGCTACAATACCAGCCTCCCACAGGAATCAGAGGTGAAGGCTAGCAACCTTGAACGTTAGCGGAATAAAGAGCACCCTGACTGGCTTTATCCCAGAATATTCTTTCCCCATAACTCGGGTCTTTTCGTATTTCTTTCCAGTTGTTTCTCACGCTGCCTGTGCATTCAGTCGTATTCTGTAGAGGATTTTTCCCCCGCTTTCTTTTCAGTGTCATGGCTTTGTTTCATGGGCCCCGAGCTTCTTGTATTGGAGTCAGACCCAAAGAGCTTCCTATCATCTTTCTTCTCTGTTTCCCTTCTATCTTTTTGCTCCCCCCCCCC
>VXBP01010253.1:60529-117694 GCA_013400115.1 Rhinopomastus cyanomelas
CTCAGTAAGGCCGCCTGCTAATCTCTTTTTTTGCAAAGATTAGAAACCTACTTTTTCTTTGACCTTTCTGAACAATCAGGATCTTGGAGTCCCCAAGATGGGTCGACATTATCTCATTTTTTGGGCTGCCGACAATGATTAAGCAGGACAAAGGAGGTGCTCAGAGCTATGGAGTTTCAATCTGCCCTTGGGGACTGCTGGGGAAATAAAAGCAAGCAAGAAGGGGAAAGCTCCAGCAAAAAGAAAGGCTTGACCTTTAGAAAACATCCTTGGCTGGTGCCTTCTCACCTTTCCGAATATACGTAACCAAGATTTGCTAAAATAGGTCCCTTGAGTGCAGACACCTGCCTGTAGAGTGACTCCCCAGAGGACTGCTCCCACAGTGTGTTCCACTGAGCAGATCACTCGGGACGTTGGGAAATGAGGTCACAAATAGAAATGTAATTTTAAACTGTTGGTTTTGCTTATGATCTATGTAGCCACCTAGCCATCCATCTGTGTGCTATGAGCTTTACAAGTTTTTCTGCAGGTTTAGATTACCCCTGTACAACAGCTCAGAGCAAGGGATGACTAATACTTCTGCCACTCACAATCAATCGAACAACAGAGCTGTAGCTCTTCAAGGTGCAATTTTTTTTACCAACTCTGGTTTCCAGCAGTTGCTCCTCTGCTGCTGGCCTTTCCCAAGGATAAAGAACAATGATTGCCCGTGCAGGGCCAGGTGAATTACCAGGAGCTGAAAAGCTTTCACATCCAGCTCAGGTTTTGTAGTGCAGTGGTTTGTTTCTGTGGGTTCAAAAGAGCAGTGAGTATGCAAGAACCTTGAGTTTCTCGTGTGTCATCTCACATAGGCCAGAGAGACCAAGAACTGGTTTGTAATACAGAATCACAGAATAATAGCACTTTAGGGATTGGAAGGGACCTCAAAATATTATCCACTCCAATCCTCCCATGAGAGCAGGATCACCTAGACCAAGTAGCACAGGACCATATCCAGGTGGGTTTTAAACATCTCCAGAGAAGGAGACTCCACAACCCCCCGTGTAGCCCGTTCCAGTGCTCTGTCAAAATACACTTTAATCTTCCTTACACCTACTCATCCACTAAACAGAGGGGGAAATTGAAGAGCAGACAAGTCATTATGAGCATAGGATAGATCAGTGGGTAGTGGTTATAGAATCATTCAGGTTGGAAAAGACCCTTGAGACCACTGGGTCCAACCATGAACCCTACTCTGCCAAGTTTGTCACTGGACCAGATCTTTACGCACCACATCTATACGTCTATAAAAGTGTCTATTAAAAAAGAGGGGAAAGAGAAGAAAGATGATGATATAAGGCTCTCTGTGTTTGACTTCAATCCAAGAAGTGAGAAACCATGAAACGAAGCCATGACACTGTCTGTCTCTTTGCCAGAGGGCTGGCTGCATACAGACTCGCATTCACACGTACACCCTGGGATGCCCATGTGGAAGACAGAGGGATTCAGGGTTCTCACAGCACTGTTTTCTGCTTCTTTAGAGCATCTCTGCCAAGTGGCAGCAAGGGAGGCGGAGGCAAGGACAGCAGTCATTAAGAGAAAGTGAAGAAAAGGAAAAAAAAGAAAGATTTTTTTTCTTTAAAATGGGCTACCAATCCCTAATGATTCTATGATTCTATGATGACTCTAAAGTGTGAAGAACGGCCTTTGTGAACCGTTTGGTCATTTATCATTATTTCATTGGCACTGCATGAATTATAAATTCCAGACTATAATGGAGTAATATCTCATCTCCTTTCCCCCTCAGTGGGCACTGGATGAATGGCCAGGTGAGCTGCACATGGAGCCGCAACATTATCCAGAAGAGCCAGTGCTCGGCTCCGACTGCTCTCCTGAATTTCTGTTCAGTAAGTGCATGTTGATCTTTTGTCAACTTCTCATGTTAAAATTAATGAGAACTTAAGAAATGGCTTTCTGCTTTGGGAGGAAACTCTCAACAATGTTTTAATTGTTCCTGTTTTTCTGTTCCTACTGAAAAATAGAAAAGTCAAGGGGCAGGGAAACACAGAAACACGCAGAGCTGAAGCCAAGCAACATGGTTTTGCAATTTATCCAAGGGCTAAGAGATAGCTATGGACAAGGTCCCTTCCAACCTGTAACCTTCTGACACAAATTCTGCTACAGAACCCCAGCTGATGGGTGGGTGCCTACTCGACTGCCATAATTGTAGAGATGTTGGTGTTGGTCTCTTCTCACAGGTAATTAGTGACAGAACCAGAGGAAAGGGCTTCAAGCTTCAACAGGGTAGGTTTAGGTGGACATCAGGAAGAAATTCTTCACAGAGAAAGTGGTCAGGCACTGGAATGGGCTACCCAGATTTGTGGCTGAGATCAAAAGATGCTTAGATGTGGTGTTGGGGTATCTGGTTTAGGGGTGAACTTGTAGAGTAGGGTTGATGGTTGGACTTGATGATCCCAAGGGTCTTTTCCAACCTGTATGATACTATGATTCTATAACTCCCCAACGTCCCTGTGGGTGTTTTTTACTTGCACAGACACACAAAGCTACCCGTAAAAGTATGGGTTTGCAGCCATGATGTGAATGGGATTTGCCCCCTTCAGAACTGGTGTTTCACTTCAGACAGCTCTGATGTTTGGTGTACTCCTGCTGTACCCAAGAAGGATGAAAGTCAACATCAATGCACTAACAGGGTTAAAAAAAGAAAACTATTCCTGCTACCAGAGAGTCAGGGAGCTATGAAATGTGGCTTAAGTGGTGCCTAGTTGGTGTTTACTCAGGAGACTATCAGGATCTATCAGAAACTAGCAGTAGCCATCGATGGATCAGCAGCCATCTATTTTGATTTCTAGTTATATTACAGTTTGGCTGTGTCACAGCCAAAATAAGAAGCCCTAAATAGAATAGCTGCTGTCTCAATGTTATTAGTTTGACGGAAACTTGTTTCCAGTTTCTTTATTACTCAGTTATTTCTGTACCTCTGCGCTACACACAGAGGTGTATCTTCCATACCCCTTCCATAGTAGCTTCTCCCCTTCTCCCAAATGATCTGCTGGGGTGATGGAGCCCTGAGGTACCTGAGGATCTGGGAGCTGGTCTCTGATGCAGTCAATGTACACAAAAAGGAATATCCTTGCTTAAGAAGAAAGCTCCACAGGTACCATTAGGAATGGCTGTAGAGCTGTATTTTTGTCTGAGAAATAACACTGAGCTGGGTTCTCAGTGATATCACCCTCTTTCTTGGAGCAAGAAAAAGGTGGATAGGGGAAGAAAGCAGCCTTGGAGCCTTAACCTAGCTGGAAAGAAGCCTAACATCTGCATTGGAGGAGGTCGTTCTGCTCAACCCTTGTTTCTTAAGTACATTGCATTTACACAGAGCTCCTGAGCACATCCACCCAGTGCTGATAAAAGGTTAGCAGCAACAGAGAGATTATTTTGGTCGAATTTCAGGTTTTCCAAGAAACACAGCTGAGTCCAAATCCTGTCCTTTCAAAAGTCGAAGGGTTAAAACTTTTCATCAAGGCAAGGTATTCCCCAGGCAATCTCCATGGAGGGCTCTCTCAAGCAAAAGAACACTGTTGACCCAGACATCACTAACTTCTTTGCTTCTGAAAAGTTCTAGCTGCTGATAAACCTTTGTCCTTTTTCTTTGATTAGCTTCACTCCGGCTACAAATCCTATTTTGTTTTGTGCTGGAGTCTGGCCGAGGAAGTATTTCTATTAACCTGGAGCAGCTGGGGGGTAGCCAGCTCTTACTGTCAGGGGATTGCAGGCTTGAGTATCCTGCAACGCTACTATTTTTTTTCTCTCAGCCCCAGTCTATAAATGAGGAGACCCATGTTCCTTGTGCAGTTATTTTGCTAGCCTTGAAGCTGCTGGAGTCGTGTGGGCAGGATGTCATTAGCTTAAAGATAGCAGTCATTACAATTTCCATCTAAAAACTGCTCTCCTCCCAGTCTCCACGTCTGTCATCATCGCTGTGAGCTTTAATTTATCCATTTGGAGAGGAGCAACATATTCCTACTACTTCCATTACCCAATTGACTTTAATTAAAAAATCTGTAACATCTCCTGTCTTGTTTGAGTCTGGTGTCCTAGCATCAGGGGCCCCTGTAACTGGAGGGAATGGCAGGCAGCTGGAAGAGCAGCAGTTTCCACGCAGTGAGGCTCCATGAGCTGTCCAGCATCAGTGTGCAGAGCTCTCATTCACATTCCTTCAGAGCCACCCTGGATCTTCTGCATGTCTTCAGCCTAAAGGAGGAAAAGAGAGATGACTTTTACTCCCCGGTGCTTTCTGTTCAGTTACAGCATTTATTCCAAACCTTCTCACCCTGAGGCTGCGGTGAGTCTGCTAAGTGCACCAGCCTCATTACCAGAGCATCACCGCAAAGAAATCTCTCTCCCTCCCTGCCTTTTGCCCAGGGTCTGTGACACTCCTCCCGATCTCACAGGTGTAAAATGCAGACCAAAATATGCACAGTGAATGTTAAAACCCCTTGTCCCCAAAGGCAAGCTCTGTAGTGACTAATCCCTGGGAGACTGTGGGATTTTAAAATTGGTATATTTTCTACTTTCTTATCTCTACTCTTTCTGAGCCTCTTGCCACGTATTTGCTGTCCCTTTACCCCTTTCCCTACGTGAGCTCCCCACTCTGCACAGCCAGTGCCCTCAGCCAGCAGCACTTTATCTGCTTCCAATGTAGCATGTCCCAGCAAGAATTATAGCAGTGCCTTTCTCTCGACAGCCAGTCATCTCTCAGTAACATACAATAAGCTGTACTTGGGCCAAAGGAAATGGGTTTAGTCTGGCGGGTAATTAATTTTACCACATTTTGGTTTCCCACACTAAAATCAGTCTCCTTTTGATCAATTAGAAGAACATTTCACAAACGAAACTGATTGTGAATTGTGGGTTCAGTTCAGTTGTGGAAAACCTGGTAGAAGCCTGTTGGAGCACAAAGCAGAGGGAAGATTCAGCTCATTTGTCCTGGCTGCTGCTGAGATGTGAAAACAACATACAACCCCCTTCCTGCTCCTTCAAGGAGAAAAAAAGTGCTGAGACTCCACCAGATCACAGCATCATTCTGAAAACGGTCCTCAGATCTCCTCATCACTTGTCTCCCTGGACATTGAAGCTTATCCACTGGCATAGCTTAACTCCAACTCAAAAATATAGAGTTTTAGGGTGAGGAGCACCCCCAAGCTCTCTTTAATTCAGATGTAAAAGTTTTGAACAGGCAAAGGAATGAACTCAGACAGCTGAGCTGAGCTTCTCCTTCCCATTTTCCTCTGCAGGTAACAGTCACAGACATGATGGCAGTCAGTGCAGTTGAAATGTACCTCTGAACAGAACATTTCCATTTCAGCCACAGGCAAGCATTCAGGATCCATCACACTGACACCCACTGCCCCACTTCACTAAGAGAACACTCCATCCCACCTGATTCTCTTTGTGCTCCAGCGCTGAGCAGGATTCTTAGTTCTACTGCATCTGTAAGGCATGCCTGACACTTTACTTTAAAAGAAATAAATAACAAATGAAATTTTCAGACTAAATTTTCCTGAGAACCCTTTTATTTTCCTACTGAAAATGTCACAACACTAAACTTTACAGTCATCTCAAGCCTTGAATAGCTTTTCATCTGTGTCAGGTTAACCAAGTTAAAATTCCCTCTCATGGACTCAGTATTTAGAGGTATTTTCCTAGGAGTAGCTTAATAATTTTCACTTAAAAAAACAAATAAAAGAAGAAAAAAATAATTAAGAATAGGTATTTCTTGGCACCACAGAGACCAAACAAAGAAACTCCCTTTCACAAAGCAGGACCTGCTAACGGGGATGTGCTGCAGCCAGAGAGAGGGACCAAGGCTGGGCCTTCCAGAGAACCAAGGCTGTGCATGAAAAATTCATCATCTGAGATCGCAGGCAGCAATCTCATCTGTTTTTAGGCACCGAACTGGGTCAAGTCCAGTTAGTGCCTGGCCAGGACACTCTCTAGAAATGTCCATTAATAAAGAAAGGTGCTGCAGAGAGTGGTTCCCGGAGGACAGGTGTGTCAGAGTTTATGTAGTACCTGCAGATGTAGGAATATAATGTCTGAAAAGGTGCTATTTTGTACAGCTCCCTTTTCCTTTGTCTCCCTGGCATAGACTCCTCACAGACAGAGAACTGTGTTTGCACAGCAAGGTCTTAATTTGTAGCTGAAACAGGTATTTGCTGTCTCATAGACTGACCTTTAATCAGAGAATCGCATCTGGAAGGGAGAAAAGGGAGACCCACTATGTGCCAGGAGAAAAGTCCCCAGCACTGGGTTGTGCCTGGGACAGCTCTGTCCCCAGCATGGCTTATTCTTAATGAATGAAGCCTCACTGTGCTTTTAGTAAGCAGCATAATAGCACTGTCTATGTTCAAACTGAGGAAAGAGACCTAGAACGTGAAGAAAGACAAACCTGACTGCTGTGTTGCCAGAAGCCAGTGCAAGGAAAGGAGGACTGGCTGTCGTGCAGTAACTCTGCCGCTGAGGAAACTTATACAAATGCATGAGGACTGTTTAAAGATGACATTTCCCAACTGAACAAGAATACCTACAATCGTAGTCTGGCTCCAGGCTCTCAGAGATGCTAAGCTGCAGTGGAAAACTGATGTCCTGACCTCTTGTGGTCACTAAATATACAGAGCTGGATTTTCCAAGCACGCGAGTGCTTTCAACACCTTCTCTCCTAAATCAGTGTTTGCTTCACTCAATAATGTGATCTCCAGTTCTCCCTTCACAGTTTCACCAGGGAAAAGACTTACTCAGCATTGCTGGTTCCTTTGTAGAAGGTACAGTGTGACATGGTAGGACACCTCCACCCCGACCAATTCCAGATCACAGAGCAGTGCAGCCAGGGACGACGAGCTGCGTGGCTGTTTCCAAGCGTTCCTTGGAAGTGGCACTGCCTTTTAGGGGATGTGAAGTGATCCCTGAACGCAATTTGACAATCAAAGTTCACAAGTAACAACAAGATCGTGTAGAACGAGAAGATGTGGGATAACTGTAAGAGTTTATTTTTATCGTTGCCTTGGAATGTTTCAGGACATGTTCAGGAAAGAAACCACCCTTGAAGAGCTGACATAAGTAGTAGGGTGAAGTATCTTTTGCATGGGTGTTGGCAGTCTAAGTTATACAAGATTCAAGTTTCCAATATATCTTATGGTTACTGTCTCTGTCTAGTGAGTTTTGCTGTAAAGAAATGATGGGGTTGGAGCCAACCATCTGGCAGGACCACATGGAAAACCAGACTTTGATTCACACCTCTGCAGGCTAAAGTCAGATGCTGAGAACATTGAGGACCTGACTGCAGAGCTTAAAAACCATCATTCTTTTCACTCCATCTCTGTTGAGGAACTACAGGTACAAATACAGTTGATATAATGACCACTGAAATTCAAGGACAGACTGAAAGCTTTGAGGAAAAGTAGTCAATATTGCTGGGACTGGCATGAAGATGAGCAGAGGGGAAGAAAAGCCAAACCAGTCAGATGTTGATATGGTTGACTTAATGCCTCTGGGTTGTCCTCCGGTTCTTCTGTAAATCCCCGGTGCTAGGTGGGGTTTTCTTGTTTCCATAAAGCTGTACAATTTACCTTCTTCGTATGAAGTTCTGTGCTAGGGGAAGTGGAATGCTGTTCATGGGGATGATTGTTTGGTACTACTTTTTCTTCTGAAACCAAAACCTTGGTGTTTACTCTGACCAGGATAAAGTGCAGGCACAAGCTGTGCTTCCTTCTTCCTCCTCTGATAATGCTTCTCTCTCATGACCATCAACATAACCTGTGATCTTGGTATCATACTCTCTGTACCCAATTGTTGTAGAGATTCAAACCCAAGAGATGGATGGGATAGCTCAGGTGTCTGGTATTTGAGTAAGATTCATACTCTGGCTGTTTCTCCAGAGCACATCTGCTGCTATTGATGGTTTTGGAATGAAGAGCCTCACTGGAGAATCTTCTCGTAGCCCCTGTACCAGCAGACCCCGACATTGCCCCAAATACCTCTCAGTGAAACATAGGATATGACGTAAAATAGAGAATTGTTAAGTGAGTGATGAAACTTGTGGAAGGTAGCATTAGGAGAGATAGTTGTGAGGATGAGGGTGTGCACAGGCTTGGTGGGGAAGTGAGAGGAAAGGATAGGTCCTGACAAAGGCTGTTACTGCCAAAGGGAGAGGACAGAAGGTGTGTGTATGGTATGAAGTTCTTTAGGGTAGAATTAGGTTAATACTTGGACTTGATGATCTTGAAGGTCCTTTCCAACCTAAATATTTCTATGATATTTGTCTCTACTAATGACTTGGATGGAGTGGCTTGTGTTAGGATGATGCCGACAACTGAAAACCTGGACCAGTCAGTTACAGGCTCCAAACAGGGGAAATGTGAGGCAAAGTGAAACTGTCAGACTGGTTCCAACCAGTGAACTCATTCCCCACTCTGCACCACACAGACCAAAGCCAATGGCTTTTCTCTCCTGGAAGGCCAGCTATGGGAGAGAATGATAGTACTGGAGCTTTGTGGTCATAAAGGTCGGTGTTGCTGCTGTGCAGTCATCACAGGATGAGGTGCAAATGCTGTAAATGAGGGGAGAAAAGACAATTTCCTACCATAATGTATTATGCACAAACAGGAAACAGATACTTACCCTCCAAATGTTTTTGCCTGGGATGGGGAATAAAGCAAAAATACTCTGCAAGACAGAAGCAGAAGCCTGTCTCTCCTTTAACAATCTGCACTCAACCATGTTCGAAACAGCCACTTGGCAACGATTTCCTCCGAGGGAAAATGGTGTGGAGAGGAGAAAATAAGGGCATAGCTGTGACAGAGCGAGCGGAGTGGAGCCAGTGTGTTGGTTTTGTTCAGTTCTGCTCCTGAAGTCAATCCAGGTTGGTTTTGCCACGAGCCTCTCATGCTTCAGTAGCTGCTTTGAGAGCTGAACTGGCAGAGTTGCAAGGTGGTGACTCGCCTGCAGACAGCAGCAGTCACGGGAGGACTTTAACCACCAACTCCTCCTTTCCTGCTAAAGTCTGGACACCAGCTTCATCCCTAGGGAAGAAGGGCAGCTCCTCCCCATGCTCTGCTGAGGAGGTGAGGAAGATGTCAAATCTTTTGTTGTCCTTCTCCAAACAAGAACTGAAAGTAAAACAGAAGGTCCACAGCAACATAGTACTGATTCAAAGTTCTCAGGAAACAACAGAGGTAGAGACTCTCTCGTGGTGTGATTTTATTAACTGCATATTCAATAAGTGAACATGACAGAGGGTAGACAGAAGAAACAAGACAGCACTTCCGGTTGCCAGGTCTATAAATATGTGAAGGGTGGGTGTCAGGAGGATGAAGCCAGGCTCTTCTCAATGTCATCTAGTGATAGGACAAGGGACAATGGGTGTAAACTGGAACATAAGAGGTTCCATATAAATATGAGAAGGAACTTCTTCGTAGTGAGGGTGATGAAGCACTGGAAAGGGCTGCCCAGGGAGGTTGTGGAGTCTCCTTCTCTGGAGACATTTAAAACTCACCTGGATATGTTCCTGTGCAACTTGGTCTAGGTGATCCTGCTCTGGCAGGGGGATTGGACTAGATGATCTTTTGAGGTCCCTTCCAATCCCTCATGTTCTGTGATTATGTGTGGTTCTGTGATTTGGTATCTTCAGCATCATGAGTCACAACACAGGAGCAAACCAGCTGACATTGGGGTTACAGTTCATTAATGCTCCTTACATGCCTGGTAGTTACTCCACCAGCTTTTGTAGTGCCTCACACAGTGGGGAGTGACTCCTGACCACAACATCTGAGTTCTATTTCAAGCAAGAATGGAATAATTTGAAGAATGGTTCTCTCCCTTCTAATCTGTGGTCAGAAAACGTCCCTGTGGCAGCCATTGCAATTGCCTGTGTGGAAAAGTAATGTTCAGAAAGTAATTTAATGTAATGGATTGTTTAGCTTTCTTTTAATTAAATGTAGCAGCTGGAAACGAGGAGAAGACAGCTTTGTATCACCAACCGGTCCTCTAATTTCAGGCGTCCTTCATAGACCCCGCACAGCTGAAAACCTGTTACTGTTGCTTCCATACCCCAGAACATCGGGGTTTTCCACCTTTCATGAAGTACTGTGGTGGGCTGTTCTGTTTTGTCAAACTGCTGATGAAAAAATCTGTGTCAAAGTAGCTCAACTGGCTCCTGAAATCATCTCTTGGAGGAGTCCAGCAGAGTCCACTGGGAAAAGAGTGCTAAAGTTCCTTGGGAAACTGTCCTTTTCAAACCGCTAAATGAAGGGGTCCAACTGTTTATTCCAACCAAATGATTCAGGCTTTTTGAAGATGACTGAGCACATTGATGGGCCTTTCAGCTGAGCCCCTTTCAAGTGAGAACAAAAGGCTGCTTGTAGATGGTATCAACACAGTTGGGGCTGGATGGGCAGCACAGTTGTAGGGTTGTCAGGCACATTGCTGGCAGTGATAGTGACTTCAAAGCAACACTGTGTAATGGCATCCTTTGCTCCACAGTTTTGAAATGGAAGCCTCTGGCAAATGTATCAGCTGGAAGAACTGGGGTTTTCAGGGTGAAAGGGTTGAAAGTCCGTTGGGCTACTGGGGCAGGACAACTAGGATGTTAAAGGTGCGTATTTTCCCTATTTACAGTGAGTAGCCTGGAGTGACTAGCTCAGATGAAAGCATCCATGTAGCAGATGCCCAAAGGTAAGTGACATAAACACTCCCTGCACAAGGTTTCACTGACTTGACTTTGCAATCCCTTCCTTCCTCTCCATTTCTGAAGTGTTTTGCGTGTGCACATAGAGGGAATAGCTCTAGTGAGATTGTGCCTCAAAAAGTTTCATGCAAGGAGATCAGTGAAGGAAAGATCCTACTGGTTTGCCCCTGAAGCTGGTGAACTGCCCAGTGCCCAAGGCAAGAAGCCCAGTAGGTCCAGTGAGACCCTAATGTCCATGTGGTCATGGAGAAGAGCCTGCATGCCCCTTCCCATTTGGATCCCCATGAATTCCCTGCTGGCTGTGCACAAAGCTAAATACAGGTTTGGAGGCAACATGTGTAGTGACTGGACAAAGACACCAAGAGTGTTTCAAGAGCCCTTAGTCTGGTGGGTAAATCTACACCTACTGCAGAGGAAAAGAAGCAAGGAGGAAAAGATGTTGTTGACTTGCAGATTCATGAAAAAGCCTTTTGAGGTCTCTAGTGGGGTAACTCACAACTGCTAAATAGACTCAAGGAGGAATAGAGCTGGATCCATTTTCTCCCCCTTGCTCTCCCTATAGTACTTTCTATTTTTCCTCCTGAGAGAGGACGGGAATGCTGGCATCGGCAGGGGAAGACGGGGAGAAGCAGCAGGTTGAGCCCATTTGCTGTTCGCTTCACCACGTGCCTCATTAAGGCTTTTTCCAGTTCTCTTGTCTTGATCCGCAGGGAAAAAGAACAGAGAGGGGGTGGGAGAAGATGTGGGAAAGGAAAAGCGAGGGATTTCAGTGTGTGCAGAGGGGGCTATTTTGACAGAATGGGTGATGGTGACTAAGGAAAAGGGGGAACAGGCAAGTAGCAAATTGAGTTTGTGTTCCCGGCTGCTGAATAGCCCCAGGAGGTTCCCAGCAAGTCTCCCGCTTTTTTATTGGAGTTTTGTGCCGGAGTTATAAACCCTTTAAATGAACCTTGATCATTAGGGAAGCTTGGCTGATCACTGATGAAAAAATACAACAATTAAAACAAAGGGCTGGAAGAGGGAAGCACAGGGAGAGGGAGCTGGGGGTGAGCAGTTTTAATACTTAATAACAAATACTAATAATGGTGCTGAGTTGGGGACTAATTAAAAGTTTCTAAAAAGAGAGAGGGAGAGAGTGGAATTAATCTGGAGTATTTTGTCTGGCAGCTTCTGTGAGTGCCTAAATAAACCAGGAGGACAGGACAAAGCTCTGGGAGTTGAGTAAAGCTCTGGAGATAGATGAATCTAAGCCATGGTGAAGCCCAGCTCTTCAGATGAGTCTGGCTCCTCTCCATGGCTGCATATTTTGGTGTTAGCCTCCTACTCTGGAACTAGAAATGTTCATTCTCCGACGTGGAACAAATGAGCTGGGCAAGAGGGGCAGAGGAAGGAGTCTAAAGGGTGCAGAGAGCACAGTTCGTCCTGAAAATGGGATTGCTTTGTGGCAAAGAGAGCTGGATGCCAGTAACATGAATCCCAAATTTGTTCATTCAGCAACTCCTGAACCAATAGCTGGGGTAGAAGTTAAGATAGAAAGATCCTTAAAGGACTGACAAGTGCAAGCAACTCAGGGAGCTGTAGCCACATAGATCTCTAAAGACTGGAAGGGTGTTGAAAGGAAGAAAATAGAATCATTCAGGTTGGAAAAGACCTTTGAGATTGTCAAATCCAACCAGTAACACTACTCTACCAAGTTCACCACTAGACCAGATCTTTAATGTGGCCATACATGTTAAGGTGACCACAGTACCATCGCCTTCTTGTGCTGTCCAGGACAGGGTATTAGGGCATGGACTTCCATGCCTGCTCTTGTTACAGCCCATCCTTCTGTCACTGCTGGTTTCAAATGCACCTTTACCCTACAGAGGTAAATGTTCCAAACACTACTGTCCCATAGGTCTGCCTCCAGATGTGTCCTGAGGGCTGGGGGTGGTGATAGCTGAAACAATCAAAGCAGCAGCTAATGCATTTCACTGGCCAGTTCAGGAGCTGCATGAGGTCAGGCTGGAGCAAGCATGGAGTAAGGTCATTTGGGTGCAATTTCAGCTGAACCATTGCCAGACACCACCACAGCCACCTATATCCTTCTGGATAATAAACCTGGCTGTTGGTAAACACCAACTTCAGATGCAGTGCTCTTTGCAGCACCTCGCTCCTTTTGCTTTCTCATCTGTGCAGGCAACTCCAAGTTTTAATTATGGTAGCTTTTGCTGTTCTTTATCTTAATTAAGTCTGACTTGCTGACTATTTCAAGGGAGATTATGTCTGGGAAATGCCTTCCTGACTTGAGTTCTGAGTTGTGGAAGGTGAGATATGAAAGGAATGTGCCAGGCACCTCCACCCTTCGGGCAGCAGAAATGCAGTGCAATGGGAGTGGATGTGCAGCAGGACTGGGGAAAGCTCAGCTAAAACAGAACCATCCACCTGGAGCAAGCACAGAGCCAGAAAGCCAAGGGGCTGGGTACCTGACAGGTAATTCTTCTGGATCTGACTTTCTCCCCCTTCCTCTGTAGTGCAGCACCAGCTAAACTCAGAATGCAAACACCAGCAGGGTCCCCCGGGTCCTGTGTGCTCTGAAAAGCCCGCAGGATCGCAGACAGCTTTGCCACAGCTCTCTGCTCTGCACCGCTTGAGCCCCATGCAGGAAGAGCCAAGGTGCTCATGGTGGGCCTGTGTGCAGTTTGGCTGGAGAACTCTATCTTGGCTCCTGACAGCAGCCCTGAAGCATCCAGCAGCAAGCTTTGCTATTCTGCACCAGGGCTTGCTCTGTCTGTAAATACTTCTATTTCAGCAGCCTTTCTCCAACATGACAGATTTGCTATGAGGAACCTGGCAGCAAAGATCTTTCCTCTTCTCTCTCCCTCTCTGACAAATGTATAAAATGTATTAACTTTTCATGTTCTAATTTATGGGAGAATAAACCCCTCGGTGCCCCGGCCTTTCACAGGAGTTGAAAGCAAAGCGCTCCACTTGCCAGGTTTGGTGAAACTCTACCAAACCGGTGGTGAGAAGGAAGAGTTGGTGAAGGGGATGGGGCAAGGGGTGGAACTGGAAGGGGATGTAGGCAGGGAGATGTGTGAGGAGGCAGAGGATGTATGAAGAGAAGCAGGATGGGGAAAGGGGAGGTAGAGAAAATTCTTATCCTCTGGTTCCTCATGTCACTGGACATCACGTTTTTCTCTGCAGGATTTACGTGGCTCTGCTCCTGCTGCTGGCAGAGCTTATCCAAGTGACTGAGCAAGGGCCACGTTTAGACTTTTGAGGAAAAGATAACATAAACTGCATGAAGGAAGTGAGTGTGGACATCCTCGTTCAGGTTGAAAGGATGGGAATGTAGGAGCAGGATGTGGAAAGAAAGAAGGATTAAGTTTCAGTTTCAGTGAAGGATTTATTTGACAAGTTCACTTCGAAGAAGAAAAGAACTCAGTAGAATCCAGAGGATGAGCGTCCCTCTTGTATCAGTGTTTGGGCCCTCACTAGTCCATACTGAGTGTTCTTCCTACAGCCACAAAATCCAAATCTCCCAGCCAGACCCACTCACTCTATAACCACAAGTCTGCTTTTATTCCCAACCTTTCCATCCTGTTTTGTTTGTAAATCAGTCTGAAGGGACCTTCTGACAAGGTAAGGACTTTACCTTTATTCATCAGGCTGCCAAGAAGTTAAGAAACCCCATTTGTCCAGTTAATGAAATGAGCACTGCTGGGTTGGTTTGTTTGGTTTTCTTTGCTCTGAATAAATGATTCTCCTGTATGTAATTTCTTTTCCAAGTAAACAAATTTGTTTCTGTTTTTTATTATTACTACTGGGCAGAGAGGATTATGTTTTCATAGATGATGTATGTACATCCATGATGTGCAGGTAGCTTTGCAGCAGAGAAGGCTGCTCTATGGTGGACGTCATGTCTTCATAAGGCTGAGAAATCACATCCAAAATAAAAGGGAAATGAAATCTTCTCAAGATTAAAAAAAAAAAAAAAAACCAACCAAAAAACCAGCAAATCAAAATGGGAGAAAAAATTTACTGAGGTAATGAAAGTGAAGAACGATGGTCTATGAGGACCCAGTCCTCAGCTTGATCCAATTTCAGATCTGTTCAAATTAAAGGATTTAGAATAACCCAAATTCCCATATCAACCATTGTGAGTCTTAAAACTAAGTCTCAGAAGAACTAAGAACTAAGTCTGAGTCCTTGAAACATATTCTTGATCTTTGCCTGTGTTAGTTCCTGTTCACTGAAATATTTGTGGATCCTCAGTCCCTGCCTGTGGGGTCCAAGCTGAGTGCATCTTCCCACCTACTGGCCTTTGTCCTCAAGAAACCATGAGCTGTAGTAAGCCAGGAGCAGTTTGTGTTAGCGTCTCCATCTCAGCGCAGTTCTGAAGTTTCCAGCTTGTGTTAGGAGCTTGTCCCATGCATAACCCAAGCGTGTTACCATGGTGCAGAAGCAGAGTGCAAATATAGGGCTAGCCAGAGCTGCAGTGGATAACCCTAACCCTGCCCACCCTCCTCCCACCGAGGACCCTGCATGTTGTTATGCTGCACAAGTACTTAAAAGAGTGTCCTGCTCTGTTGGTCCTTTTTTGTTTGTTATACAAGCAAACAGCTTGGCTGAGTTATCTACCAGACCTTCTGCACAGAGGGCCCCATCCATCAGTCCCCCGGGACAGGTTTGCTGTAGGATTAGCTGAGGTGAAGGACACAGAAAAGGTGCCTGTTGTCCTGTAGGATGGATTTGCTGCAGGATTTGCTCAAGGAATTGATACAGATATATACGTGCAGGGTCCTACTGATGCATTTGGATGACATTTGAATGACATTGGAATGGACTGCTCAGGGCAATGGTGGAGTCCCCATCCCTGGAGGTGTTTAAGGACAGACTGGCTGTGGCCCTTGGTGCTCTGGTCTGGCCAATGAGGTGATGTTAGGTCCTGGGCTGGGCTGGATGAGCTCAGAGGTCCTTTCCAGCCTCAATAATTCTGTGACTCTGTGATTTGCTATGGGATCTGCCTGAAGATCCTACAACAAATAAGATCCTATAGATCCTATTTCTACAGGATCTGCCTGTGGAGCCTACCAGAATATTTCTTACAACAAGCTACCCTGTACCCACAGCCTCAGGTACAACAGTCTTACTGTAGGACTGTCTTGGGTGGGGCAAGCATGTTTGTAATCCTATAAATAACAGTTTAAGGGCAATTAATGCTGGAGGATTTTTTCCAGGAGGGAAACAAAGCCTCACTGATCAAGCCCCGAAAGTGCGTTATGCATTACCCTCGCACATGTTGTCAAACTAAGATGACTTGTTGCTTATGGAGTTTCTTGTGATCATCAGAGCAGCTGAAAGCCTGGCTTGAGTAATTAAAATGCTAATTGGAAATTCACCATTCATCAGAGGAAAGAGCAATGAGTTTCTTCCTTTCTTTCTTTCTTTTTACTTTTTTTTTCCTTCCTCCAGTATTTTCTCTCTAGCAGTGGCAGATGTTGGGGTTGTGAATTCATCATCTGCCAGAGACACAGCAAAATCTTTCCAAAGTAGTTTTCTGTATTTTTGTTGATTGTCTGCTTAAATTAACCTTCTCTAATGAGACAAAGATACGCGGGGTCTGCCTGTAATTTACGGGCTGTGAAATTAGTTGGTACAGATCTAATACATCCTGGTGGGTGACAGGGATTAGAGAGCTCTGAGTGTACCCAGGTAGAGGAGAAGATGGCAGGGGTCTGTAATGCAGGGCTGCTGATGAAGTGGAGGATTATCCTGGCTGCCTGGATGTGTGCAAACACACACACACACACTGAGGCTCTGCTCAGGGCTGTTAAAAACAAAGGGCTTGAGCTCGTCCTCTCCTCTGAGAAGCCATTTCCACTGGTACAAAGTGAACACAGTGTGAATGTGAAGTGTTGCCACATCATCCAGCTTATGGCCGTCATATTTATCCTGGGTGAAGCTGGCAGGTAGAAGGAGAGGATCTTCTGCCTCTGCTCTGCTCTCGTGTGATCCCATGTGCAGTCCTGTGTACAGTTCTGAAGCCCAAACACAAGGACGTGGAACTGTTGGAGCAAGTCCTGAGGAGGTCACAAAGATGATCGGAGGGTTGTAGCACCACTGCTATGGGGACAGGCTGAGAGATTTGGCATTGTTCAGCCTAGACAAGAGAAGGCTCTGGTGAGATTGCTATAAAGCAGCTTCTAGTACCTGAAGGGGGCTATAAGAAAGATGGGGAAGAGTTTGCAGTGATAGGAGGAGGCAAAATGGCTTTAAAGTAGAAGAGGGCAGATTTAGATTAGATCTTGGGAAGAAATTCCTCCCTGTGAGGGTGCTGAGACCCTGGAACAGGTTGCCCTGGGAGTTTGTGGCTGCTCCATCCCTGCAAGTGTCCAAGGCCAGGTTGGATGGGGCTCTGAGCAACCTGGTCTGGTGAAAGATGTTACTGCCCATGACAGGGGGTTGGAACTAGTTGATCTCTGAGGTCCCTTCCAGCCCAAACCAGTCTGTGATTCTATGATATCCAGCCCTCACCACTGGGAGCAGAAAAGCACCTCAGGTTTGTCTGTTGCACAAACCCCTGTGTGTGTAAATGCTCCTCCATGCATATGATGGAGCTTATTTGCTACCAATCCACCTTCCAAATAAAAGTCAAACTTCTTTGGGATGAAAGAGTCAAGGAAACACATTGGGTCCTCAAATAAGAACCCCTTTGATGTCACCTTCGCTTGCGGTACTTGGAGAACGAGCCTGCAGGTCTTTGAGGACAGGTTTCTTAAGGGTCTTTTCCCACCACAGAGATTCTGGAATTGTCCCTCATGCTGAACGGGCATTGCATGCCTGTCACTGTCCTCTGCCTGGGAGTCTTGTACAAGAGTCTTTCACAGATGGCCATACAGCTCTGCAGGCTTCTGGAAGGTGCCTGGTTATAAAGGTTTGTCTGAAATGAAGGAGCATGTGGCTGCAAACCCTGAGGGTTTAAGCATCACGTGTGGATTTATCCTTCCTTCTCCATCCCCAGCCTGCCCCACTCACGCTTCAAATATTTGAATCCAGACATCAGACTTTAATTTCTCACTTGATGCTGGAGCTCACTCTCATTCCAGCACTGATCGATGTGCAAACAAACACACAACAAGCCAGACCTCTGCTTGAGATGCAACATTAAGGCTTCCTCGAGCACAAAGTGACACAGTCATGGGTAACGTGAAGGGTCCCCACCAGTGTGTTTCCTTCATGAGCTGGGGAAGGGAGGTCTGGTGACTGCATGGCTGCCAGCTTCCAGTATCTTAGGACTAATTTATGGTAATAGCTGCTCAAACCACTCTCAGCCCCCAAGACATTAGCACACACCTCTGCTTTCATCAAAACCCAGGAAAAAAACCCACTTTCTTTGTTCTCATGCTGAGAAGATAATCTGGATATTGTGTGTCACATCCAATTTGAAGGCTGTAACAGAAAGACAAATCAAAACCTCCCTCCCTGCTACCTCCCAACATTTTTTTCTTCTCTGTTTGGGATATTGTGATAATGGATTTGTGGGACCCACTGAGGGTTGAGAGCCCCTCGAGTGTGTGTGTCTGCAGTTGTGGTGCTGCGAGTCTCAAAGAAAATGAGGTGTGCTCGGGTTCTTCCTAACAATATCCGTTGCTTTAACAGAAGATATTATCACTCTTTGTGACTCCCGTCACGTGCTGGGCCTCGAGTCAGATGTATTTACAGCCCTGCACTTTAAAAAGGTAGAAGGGTGACATAGATTTTACACTAAAAAAAATATAATCTATTTAGTTGGGTTCAAGTTCAGATGGGTTCCGGATCAAAAGGCCTGAATTATATCCTGAAATCTGGGAAGATTCGTATTATTTATTCATAGCTCTATTTATTAGCTCAAATGACACAAACCACTGAGACAGGTGAACAAACAAGCACAGACCCCAAAGTGAAGGCAGACCCAAGCCCACAACTGAATTTGGAATGAGTGCAGACCTCGGTACAAACTTCCAACCCACATTGTCACTCCCCCCAGTTATCCGTGGTGTTGGACGGGTCTCTAACTTTTGCCAATTGTTTGTTTCTTTGCAAACACAGCCCTTGCCCGAAGGTAAACAAGGCAGATGAAACACAAGGCAGAGGATGGCTCTGCATTTCAATGTCTTTGGCAGTGAAGGCAACTCAAAAGGATCCTGCCCTTCTCCGGCCAGTTCCCTTTCCCCATCCTGCAAGCTGCTGTTTTGAAGCAGATACATCTGTGCAGCTCTGTGAAGGGGCTCAAGTGTATGAGTTTTAAACGATTTATTCTTAAGTGCAGTCCAGTGTCAGTACAGCCCTCAGGCAGTTGCCTCCATCTATCTGGAGCAGTAAATTGGGTTGTAATGTGGGAAAGCACAGCCAGGGTGGGAAACACTGCTAAATTGGCTTTGCCCCTGAGAAAGGACGATGTGGTAGTATGTGTTGAGCTGGTGCTGGGCTCATCTGCACTTAGTCAGGCCTAGCCACGTCAGGGAGGTCCTGTGAGATGACGGGTTTCAGCTGTTGAAGAGGTGGGTGGGATAATGGGGGATGGGGGAGTTGTGAGAGAATAAAACCATTGCTGGAGGTGAACACTGAGATGCTGATTTGAAGACAGAGGTGGTTTTAGGAGGAACCATGGGGATGCTCAGTACAGACAGGTAAGATGGACCTGGGTTTAGGGGTGCCCTCTCTGAATGGGGTCTGTTACATCAGCCTGCTCTTGGATCTTGGGGCAAGCCTGTGGCTCTTTATCAAGAGCTGGGGGTGTGAGAGGAGTAAGGTTAACTCTAAGGGCTTGGAGCACAAAGGGGCAGCAGAGGCTCGTGTTGCAGAACACAAGTGGTGATGGAGGAAGAATGACACCCCTTTGCAAGGTGAAGGGAGGAAGAGTTCTTGGTGGTGCATGCAGCACATGAAAACATGGAGGAGGAAGAGGAGCCCAGTACTGTGTTGGCTGCAGCAGACCGTGCCTCAGAGTGGCCCCTTTGTCTAACCCTGTCATTCCTGAACTGTTTTGTAGGCTGGAGACTGTCATTAGAGAAGTCCTTTAGGAACAGGTGTCTTTTATCCCTCCCAGTTGAAAACCGAAAGAAATAGACGAGAGAGAAAAGCCTCTCAAGCAAAACAAATGGGCTCTTGCTGCATGTGCACGATGTCCCTTATTGCTTTTGTGTTGCAGGGCTCATGTCACTATTTCCTCCTGCTCTGCAAGTAGCTGGCAATGCTCTTTCCTTTTTGCTCCCAGCCCAGACACCACTTGTGTGAGACTGAGCTCCTGTAATCTCCTGCTCCCTACTCCTCTCACATGATGAGGATGCTGCTCTTCCTCCACTCAAGTGCCACGATTGCCCTTCCAGGCATCTCCAGCAGAAACCACCCATAGTGATTCTGGTAATCATGAAACAACCTCATGTAACCCCCACCCGTGGAACACCCAGGCAGTGGCACACTGAGCCTCCCTGCTCTGTTTTGTGGGGTTTTTCTGTCTTGCTCAGCTCTGCTCACTGCTAGTTGCAAACAGCTTTGGGAGAGTTTGCTACCAGAGTGGTCAGTGATTTGTTGTCCTCTTGCAGGGCCTGGCTTGGAAGGAATGGAGTTTGCAAGTTGCAGGTCATTCTCTGTTCTGCATTTCTGTTATAAAGGATATGGTTTAGAAGGGATGCAGGTTCAGCATCATCCATAACATAAAAGAAAAACACTTTTTTCAGCTGTGGCTTAATCTTGATTCCCCCTCCCCTTTTTCTTTTTAACCACCACAGCCGTTAATGCAGTTGCTGTTCCTTTTTTTCTGAGGAGGAGGAAAGGAATCTGCTTTCATTGAGAGCCTTCACCCGTGCCAGAAATCTTGAAGGAGGAGGCAGAGGACTGATCCTACTACAAAATAATCCTATTCCCCGGCTGGTGTAAACTGGCTTAGCTCTGACAATGTCAGGGTAATTGGCATGAGATGTGAATCAGGCTGCATTCAGCCTGAGAATGGTATCAGTGCAAATGTTCTCGTAGGAGGTGAACATCAAAGAGGGGAAAGGAAATCAGAGGAAGGTGCCAAATAGAGTTACTCTGCCTGTAACATCAGTGCTCCTGTCCTGCAAAATTACTACAAGAAACAGCATGATACCGAGCAGGGCGTCTTGTCCAAGGAAAACATCCAGATCAGAACTCGAAAGAAGTTTTCTGCTAAGATGCACCCTGACAGGATAATGGTCACACATCTGCGTAGGTTTCCCGTGTCCTCTTCTTTCTGGTCATGTTGGCATTAAGCTTCATTTTAATTAAGCTAATTCTTTGGGGGGGGGGGGGGGGGGGGGGGGGNTCCTCATAAAAAGAGGATTTGTTAAAACTGACCCTTCCCTGCACACAGTTTTGATTTCAAACACATCGACTTTTCCAAAGAATAATGGGCTTATTGAAAAGTCCCCAGGCAGCTCCTCCGCTGTCACTGAGCCATGTTGTCAGGGCACCTCGGTGTTTGAGGCACTACACCTTTTCTGCTGAGCTCTGCTGGCTGTACAGACAAGTACCCTCTCTGGGTTCAGTCCTACACCACCCCTGAGAGTCAATGCTCTTGCATTGTGTGCATCCCCTGGCACAAAGCCCTGCTGCTATTCTTGCCTTGTTCTTTCATGCTCCCAGAGCAATGTAAAGGTCACTCTTCCTGAAAGCAGGTGTTTGCTCTTTGTGTTCTGGGAGGGGAAAAAGTACAGCCCTTATATGTTACACAGGGTCTAGGAAGCATTCGTGGCCTCTGTAAAGTTTCTTGGGCACAAGTTCCTCCTCCTTTTACTGTCAAAACATGACCAGAGATGTTCACCCCTCCCTGCAGGTGGGAATGGTACCAAGGGGTTTCTTTCTCTGGCATTGGACTTGTTGCTTTTACCTCACCCCTGTGCTTGAGGCAGGGTTTGCTGATGTAAAGCTACAGCACCTACTGATACGCTTTCTTCTTGCACCGAAGAGTTTATAGAAGGTGCTTTCCTTGGTCTCTCACGCTGAATTCCCTCTTGAGCCCACTGAGTTCAGATTGTATTATGTGCCCATTGTAAATTGGATAACAGCTGATCAATAGACACTTGTCCTGAAGATGAATGACTCTGTAGCAGATACAGGGACTCCTTGGAGAGGAAGTGCAGAAGTTGAGTTTGAGGCACAAGGCAAATAAGGATGGCCATTTTGGAGGGCAGCATATGGCACTGCCAGTTACTGCTGGGTCCTGAGATGTGTTGTTGGGACAGTCACACTGACCACAAATGGGTAGAGATAACAGCTATAGGACAAAGAAGCAAAGCACCTGGAAGAGCTGATTTTTTCCATTGTAGGAAATGGATGGAAATCACATGACTGGAGCTTTGGACTGGGATCGAGCTTGGCTTGGTCCATACAGGCTGGGTGGTCTCTGCACCCAGCAGAGCTGTGAGTTCTGTCTTTAGAAGTGGAGGCTAAATTTAAGGTGCAATGTCCAAGCACATTGCCCTACCATCTCAACAGCAGCAGCTACCCTGCCAGCTGGCACATACAGCAGCACCTTCATTTTCTGTGTGGGTGAGTCGCTGCAGAGGGGTACTTTCAAGAGCTTGCTTGTCAGTGCAAGAAATTATGAAGACACTACACTAAGTTTCCACCCAGTCTGATGAGTCTTGAGTTTAAATAATAATATTTCATCTTATTTAATGAACTGTCAGCCATCTCCTGAGGAAGACACTTTAATGAGTGGAGAATCATGTCCAATGCTTATTTATCTAAGTCAGGAGCACAGATCTGATAACGATCTCTCTTCATCTATGTGTCTGATTCGGGTATCTGTCAGACCACTTCCTGATCCCTACAAAGGTAATTTGCATAAGAAAGGAGGAAGATGCTGAATGGTCACTGAGTTTTGCTCCTCACATCTGAAGGAACTTCAGCTTCTCACCAAAGTAAAATGACTCTCAGCTCTGTGTGATTGTAGGAAAAAGAAAATGGAGGAGCTGAAAGGAAAAGGAGAGGGGAGACCAGGGACAGTGCTCCAACTCGGAGTCATTTGGAAGCACTTCTGGATTGACTGCACAGTGTAAACATCTCAGCCTGGGGTAGCTATCAGAAATTAGTTCATCCGTTATAGTCTCATGGAATCATTACTGTAGAATCATAGGATTGGAAAGGATCTCCAAAGGACATCTAGTCCAACCCCCTACATCAGGCAGGGACATCACTCACTAGACCAGTGTCCCAGAGCCTCATCCAGCCTGACCTTGAATAGCTCCAGGCATGGGGCTTCCAGCACCTCTCTAGACAGCCTGTTCCAGGGATCCTCCACCCTCAGATTCAATAACTTTTTCATCCTGTCCAGCCTCAATCTGCCCTTTTCCAGCTTCAAACCATTATCTCTTGTCATATTGTTTCTTGCTTTTGTGAACAGCCTTCCCCACCCTTCTGACAGCCTTCTTGATAGACTGGAAGGTTGCTAGAAGGTCCTCATGGAGTCTTCCTTCCAGGCTGAACAACCTCAATTCTTTCAGCCTGTCCCCAGAGCAGAGGGGCTCCAGCCCTCTGAGCATTTTTGTGGCCTCCGCTGGACCCGCTCCAACTGGCCCCAGTTCTTCTTGTTTTGTGAGCTCCAGAACTGAGCACAGAACTCCAGGTGAGGTCTCACCAGGGCAGAATTGCCTCTCTCCACCTGCTGGTCAGGCTTGTTTTGATGCAGTTCACAATGCCGTTGGCCTTCTGGGCCACTACAACAGGTCCTTGTCCTCCTTGTGTTGGGGGCTCCAGAGCTAGATGCAGGACTGTATAGACACCCGTGATGGCTAACAAGTAAGAAGTGAAATTTCAAGGAGAAAAGAGACATTTTTGTAACTGTCACACCTGAAAAGCAGTGGTTGTTTCACATAAGGCAGAGAAACGCAATAGGTAAGAGGCAGGGAGGTGGAACTGCAAAGATACAGACTTCACTTAATTGATAACACAAAAATGAGGCTTCTGGCACAGACTTGGATCAAGGGAGAAAATTCAAGCTGTGTGATTTCAGATATTAATAAAAAGTCTAATTAAAACAATTAGTCTCTCCTGGATCCATGCATAGGCAGCAGCAAGTCCATGTTTCTCTCTGTCGCCTACAAAGGGATTCAGAACAGACTAGCTTTAACTAAGGGAGCAAAATTAGCACATACATTTTGTTGGAGGACTATCACTACTATGCTTTGCATAGTAACTGAAGCCTGGATGAAGCATGGCAGTGATCTTCAGCAAAGCTCAGTTTTGGTCTGGAGAACAGGAAGTTTCTCCATAGCACTGTTCACATGCAGCCCAAATGTGTTGGTGTGTAGGGGGAGAGGCACAAGAGGTCTCCCTGTGTGAAGCCAGAAACCTCATGAGAATGTTAGAAAAACTTCTTAAAACACTGTTTTCCAACAGCTTTTGCCATGTGTGACTGTCACTTCTTGGAACTCTCCTGCAAAAGGAAATATGTGGGATAAATTACTCACTAGAGTGGAAGCTGAAGTTGCTTAAGCAGTGTTCATTGAGTCATAAGGAAAGGAACTTGCAGGGACCTCAAGAAGCTGCCTCTGTGTGTGCCCTAAGGCAGTGGCATCTTCCCCCTGCCTTCTGCTCTCTGGGTTAACCAGTGCTCTTGCTCTTAACCAACTTCTAGAGCAGGGGTCCTCAAACCCCAGCCCACGGGCAGATATGGCCCCCCAGGGTGTCCAATGCGGCCGCCAGTATTTACCTCCCCTTGCTGGGGGTTGGGGGGCGGCAACTGAGAAGCTGCAGATGACTTCCTCCCAACTGCGCAGCCGGGCGGAGGCGGGCAACTTCCCTGACTCTCCCTCCCTCCCTCCAGCTCCCAGGCAGGACAAGCCAGGCAGCACAAACTATAGCCTGGCCCCTGACACTGTCTGAGAGACAGTGAACCAGCCCCATGTTTAAAGAGTTTGAGGACCCCTGTTCTAGAGTCTTAACGCTCCCATTAAACTCTCCTCCATCCATCCACAAGTCTCTGCTCTTGGATTTTATCAGACCTGGCGTGGCTAAACATCAGCTTTGAATTCAGCAGCCTGGTCCAAATCCAATATTCGCTAGGTCTGAGCAGGAGGAAGGATTGAAGGAGATCCTCGGGTTCCTTTTGACCTGGATGATTCTGGGACTGCAATTTTTGTAAGGTGATGCCCAAATCTCACCCACAGTATTGAATCACAGGCATTCGAAGGGACCTCAAAAGATTATCTAGGCCAATCCCTCTGCCACAGCAGGATCTCCTAGATCCAGTCACACAGGAACATGTCCAGGTGGGTTCTAAACACCTCCAGAGAAGGAGACTCCACAACCTCCATGGGCAAAAACCCCTTCTAGTGCTCTGTCACCCTCACTGGGAAGAAGTTTCTTCTCATATTGATGTGAAACCTCTTATGTTCCAGCTAACATCCATTGCCCCCTGTCCTATCATTAGATGACACTGAGCAGAGCCTGGCTCCATCCTCCTGACACCCACCCTTTACATCTTTATAAACATTAACGGGGTCAATTCTCAGTCTCCTTTTTTCCAAGCTCAAGAGACCCAGCTTCCTCAGCCTTCCCTCATCAGGGAGATGTTCCACTCTCTTAATCATCTTTGTAGCTCTTGAAACCAAAGCACTGCTGTGAATCGAGTGAAGTCACAATTGTTCTGGAGGCGAGTTATAGCAGCTTGATATTTCTGTGCTTTCTTCTGAAGTCACAGAATGTTAGCAATTGGAAAGGACCTCAAAAGATCACTTAGTCCAATCCTCCTCCTGAGCAGGATCACCTAGAGTAGGTCACACAGGAACATGTACAGATGGGTTTTCAATGTCTCCAGAGTCATGAAATTAGTGCCTCAAATTATAACTCTGCTCCATTCTAACTGCAAATTCACTTTACGGAATTGCTTTTTACATCTTGTTTTCTGCCTCTTCCCACCCCCCCCCCCCCCCCCCCCCCCCCCCCCTTTCTCTTTTTTCTTTTTTTTTCTNATTTTGGTTAATATGTTGTGAGAACTTTCTGGCCAATTTTCTCTGTTCTTTGTTTACCAGATGTTTGCACAGTTGAGAAAGATTCAATATCGGCACACAGAGGATCGTAACTGGTAATAAGTATATTTGCTGTCTCAAAAGCATTAATTTCCTAAAGTTGGGGAAAAATTACAAACAAAATTGATTGGAAGAGAAACTGCAGGCAGAGAAAACACTGATTGCAAACTGGGGATTCTGTGAGAGCAGGTTATTGGATGGCCAAAACCCAAACCATTCCAACTTCATAAGAAATAAGACTATTTTGGGTGGAATCCAAGCCTTGATCTCTTACAAATAAAGAGAGAAATGGGAAATCTCTATCACAGATTAGAATTCACGATACATGAACATTCACGATGGGAAGTTACAAACCTGCACCAAGACCCTTTGAAGACTTAGCCGAACGTCCTTTTGGGCTGCTGACTTTGGTTTCTAATAAGCCTCACAGCATGGTGAGCAATTGTGTGAGCACTAACTAATAACACTGGTTGAAAAGGAGGCTACAAGGGGGCTGCTGTGTAATAGGTAGCCTGTTATCACTCTTAGACAATATAATTGGACCGCATAAGCTGATGCCAATCAATAAAGAATCAAAGGATAGGAAGAAAAGTAAGGTTTGTCAACATGATTTTGTAGAAAATTAGCTTTTCGAACAGAATTCATTTTATTATTTGAGACTGCAGTTTTGATTGATAAAAGCAGGGATGAACACAGTGGATTGACTTTAGTTTAAGTAATTCCCAGGCCTCCGGTGCTAATTTCATTATAGATTTAGAGCACTTATGCATTTGAAGCTGGATAACACTGGTCTTAAGGATGTTGGCTAACCTGGAAGAAGAAACAGCCAGACAACAAAACCCCAACAAGTGTATTTCTGAGATTTCACATGGAAATTGGGGGCAGAACTGCTTTTTTGTTAATGAAAATTATTGAGTCATTAGTAAAGTGTCATAAACTTGCCACCAACTGGGAATCACAGAACATTGGGAATTGGATGGGACCTCGAAAGACCATCTAGTCCAATCCCCCGCCACAGCAAGATCACCTAGACCAAGCTGCACAGGAAAGGAAAGGTGACTTGGAATCCATTGGAGTTGTTTACATGGACCTGCATGGGGAGGAGGCACTGGCTACCGAAAGGCTCTTCCATCTCAGAAAGGTAAAGGAGAATCAGTGTCTGGAAGCTGACAGCAACAAACTCAATTTAAAAACTAGAAGACTGTCCTTTTTTGGTCACTTATGCATCGATTTGTTCATGGAAATAGTGAGGGTATTTAGAACAAACTATTACGGGAAGATGTAGGATCTTGATCGCATTGTGGTAGTGATGGGAAAAGTTTGCGAAGGCTGGATATTAATCACTGTATCCTCTTCTGCTCATCAGCAAAGGGAAATTGACTCCTCCTTGAGCTTACATAAACCAAATTTCTGCTTTTAATAGTCACGTGGAGAGACATTTTTTTCCCTTGTCCTTGTGTATAAGGGGAGCTTCACTCAGCTGAGGGCTGCTGTCCACCCCCTTTCACCTGAAACTTGCAGATGATGTCAAATGTCAAGAGAAAGTGATGCCCTCTCTTGAGATTTTCTGGATTACTGAAGGAAATGACAAGGAATGAGCTTGTCAATAGAGCTGCTCACAAGGGACCTGCTGGAAATGGCAGAGAAGGAGGTAACAGGAAGGAGAGAGAAAAAACATACAGCTGCTCAGAATTAGAAAGACCAGAAATAAATCTGATGCCCCTTGAGACCAGTCTGAAGTTTGAATTGTGCCTTCCACAATGCCACCAGCACAGGCTGGGTCACTTCCCCTTGTCCATGGGCTCAAGGCAGCTCTGTTTGAGTACAATTCTTGCATGAAGAAACAAAGAGGAAGAAGCTTGTCCTCCCTCTTGGCCCTATAAAGTTTGCATCCAGCATAAGACAGAGTTGGAAAAATTGTGTCCATCCTGTGCCTGCTGCCTCTTTGGGGCAAATGCTAATGGTTGGCTGATGGGAATGTGCCTGTCTCCTTGTTCTCTGGCTGCACTTGCTGCCTTCCCCACCAAATGGCATTAATCATGTCAGCTCCCCTTTCTACAAGAGTGGCTGGTTTAATGGGAAACTTCAGCCAGCATCAATATCCTGAGGGAAGGAGGAAATGAAGAGAAGAGGAAAGTGTGTAGCAGGGAGGTAGCTAATGGCGAAAGCAGCCACTGTCTCTTCCATAGATGAGATTTGATAGGGACAAGTCAAGGAGTAGAGACTGGGTTTGCTTTGTAAGTCCAGAGGCAGTAGGGATGTTGTTGGAACTGCAGTGCTGGAGCTGGGAGAAGTCTCTGGGAGGTGGAGACCATGGAGGATGGTGTGGCATGGATACTGAAGTCCTTGCCAGGGAAGGTGAAGGGAAAGACAAAGTCACTGAAAGCATTTGAGCCTGAATGGGCTAGAAAAAGACTGAGAAAGAGTCAGCTAGTGAACACTGCCTCAGGGTGCAATGCTTCTGGAGGGGGGGAAACCAGCCTGAGCAGGTCTGAAGGATCTGAGGGGCAGCTGCTGATCCTGGTGTTCCTTCATGTGATTCCTAGAACTCCCCAAGCTTTTCCATGGCTTGTGGCAGAGCCACTCCTGCCTAGGCTGCACTATTTGCTGGCCCCATCTTTCCTCTGAGGTGTGTTGGGGGGATCCTTATGGTCTGGAAATACCTGCCAGTGGGTAGGTGAAGGTGGGATGTGCTTGAGTGTTTCTGTGTCCATGGTGGGAGTGAAAGGGAGGGTGGTTCAGTCCAGGGCTCGCCATCAACTTGTCTGCTTCTCACACTTCCTTCCTCCTCCTCCTCTTTCTCCCTCCTGTCTGTTTTCCTGTCTGTTTCCATGCTCCTCTGACAGCTTGTTATTAGCAGCATTGCTGTGGATTAGCTGAAATTAAGTTAAACACTGCCTTACAAACCACTACATGACTGACAGGTCTCTCAATGTAGCCGAGCAGATGAGATTCATTCTTGTTCACCCTGGCTTCCATGGTGCCATCATGCTCTGCCTTGTGTCTGAGCTTCTCCCCTTCATTTTTTTTCTTTACCCATTTCCCAGCTGAGATGAACAGCACATTTACTATCTGGGAGAATGAGCTCCCTGGAGTCTCCTTACTAGGCTGTTTCCTCTGCAATCAGAAGCCCATAATGATGGGTGGTACTGTGAAGGTGGTGATAATCTCAGCCCATAAAAATACGCTCCTTTTGAGAGCTCCAGCCCCAAAGACCCGGCACTCTATCACACAGCAGAAGGAAACCGAGGGTGAGGAAACCTAGAGAGCAGAGGCAGTGTGGGAAAACCTTGCATGTGTGTGATGAACTGAACCTGTGGAATTTGTTGTTGCAGGATATTACTGAAATGAATAATTTAGGAGGAATCAAAGAGTTTTGCAACCTCACTGAGAGCTCTGTCCAGACAAAACATGATAGCAGTTGAAATTTATAATGACTAAATCCCTACAACATAATCTAATTATCAGGCAGGGTTAGGCAAAAATGACCTCCCATGGGAAGGAATGCACAATTAAATGTGTTAGATCTGAGCTGACGAGCAGGTATGTTCAACCTTCGTCTGAATCACCCCATAGTGAATTTTTTATCAGAATTACAGTAGCAGATCAGACAACCTTTTTGTCTCTTTTCTTGCTGTTATCCTGAGATCTTGGGAGACAAAATATTTTATTCCTTTTCACGTGGATGTTTTGGCAAACAATGTCTCAGAAGTCCCAGGAATTTCATTTCACACTTGCTTGGGAAAATATAGCCTCAGACAGGCTCTCTAGTAGTTTCTCAGTAGCAGATCAACCTGGAATATCATTGCTGGGTTGAACCTTGGGTTCTAGCACATTTATTCAGTATAAATTCCATGGGTACTAGTTGTGTTTCATCATACTCTGAGCTTCACTGGAGGAGGCAAAAATTCCCATTGGCCTCAGATCTGTTGCTTTTTTTCTTATCACTCATCCTAGAAACAAGAAGTCACTCTCAAGCCCATCTGAGACATGGTGATGTTCCATGCTTGGTTCAAGGGTGGATGACACACTAGAAATGGAAGATGTAGCTCCCTTATACCATCCCAACGTAACCAGGTTGCTTAGCATGAGGATCATAGTGGGTTTGTACAACTATGACACAGGTCTTGTATCTCGTGATGGTCCAGCCTGGTTGATCAATAGTATTTGTTCCCTCTCTGCATGTTTTCTTTGTCTTGAGAATATTACACTTATCCCTACCACCATGGAGGTGTTGCTCGGGGTAAAGAAGTCTCCCTGATTTCCCTTTCTGTAGCTCATCCCTACGTACACCAAATCCTTGCTTTTCTTAAAGAGTGGTATCCAGCCTGCCGCCTGCCGCTGGGTTGTAGCAAATAACAAGTGATAGGACAAGAGGAAATGATGTCAGGTTGAACCAGGGGAAGTTTAGGTACAGGTTGCCCAGGGAGGGGCTTGAATCGCCATCCTTGGATATGTTTAAAAGTCGTGGAGATCTGAAGCTGAGGGACAGGGTTTAGACGGGGTTGGGACAGTCGGGGTAATGGTTGAACTCGATGAGCTTAAAGGTCTTTTCCAATCTAAATGATTCTGTGATTCTGTGTGCCAAACAGAGGGTGACAACACAAAGTCCTCCTGTCATGTAGCCTTACAGCAACTGTGAATGCCCACAAGACTGGGAATCACTTGTCTAAGGTGTCAGTTGAATACAGAGCACATGTACCACTCACCTGCCTCTTCCTGGGGATTAGCAATGGATCTCACCTTGCCTGTGAGTCAGTTTGGGGCTGCCTATTGTTCTGCTGTTTGTATGAATGCTCCTATCACAGAAAACACCAAAAAGGCCCTGCCCATTGTGAGAAGACCTCATTTCCCTGGCAGTGTTTTCCATGCCAATGGGCTCAGTGCATTAACGTTACTTTCCTCTTCTCCATCTGGGTGTGATGACGACCAAAGCCAAGATCTGCACTGGAATGACAATGTGGTGACTAGAGCAGCAGGGCAACGTGTTCCATCAGAGATATCGCCCATGTCTGCAATCCCCATCAGAACCAGAGGGCCTGGGGCTGACCCTCTGCCTGCTCTCCTGTGCGCAGAGGGTTTTCGCAAACGCTGCTGATTGCAAACAGTCGCTGCTCTCTGCAGCAGCAGCACGCCCAGGTGTTGTTTTATTTTTAGGTGTATTCTGGAGTCCGCTGCAGGCTGTGAACTGGCGTCAGCAGAAGGACCGAAAAGCAATGAAGTGCTGCTCTTCATCTAGAGATGTCATTTTCCTCCACATAACCTCCCTTTCAAGGATTCTGGCCTCTGAGATTGTGGCTGGTCAGTACATGCAGCCCTGCAGCTGTGATGTCTGAGAGGAGGAGGGGAGTGTTCGGCCACCCACACATATTGCTCGTTTGCCCATTCCATGAGACATCCACACTGGGTGGCCACACTAAAAGGGGGATCACCACAGACAGTTCCCATATTTTCCTCTCAAATTATGTCTCCCTAAAAACCTTTTCCTTCACCTCCAATACTTGGCCTCATGGATAGATAGCTTGGGGGTAGAATGCAAGAAAAGAGCTGCAGAAGTGGTGAGCAAGGGCCATAAGGTGCTTGGTGAGGCTGGCTCCCTTCCATCAGCCCAGTTTGTCTATGGTCCTGGTGCCAAGCAACCTGAATGTACTGGGACAGTATGAGGGAGCTACATCTTCCACTTCTAGTGTGTCATCCATCCTTGAACCATACATGGAGCATGACCATGACTCAGATGAGTGTGTGAGAGACTTTTTGCTTTCAATGCTTCTTGACTCCCACTCTGCTCTCACCAGTGCTCATTCAACAGATCTAAGAAGACATGTGGGGTCTCCAAGCATGGCACAATCAAGATGGATGCACTGTGCCCTATAAGGAACAGCTGAGGAATCTGTGGCTGTTTAGCCTGGAGAAGAGAAGATTGAGGGGAGACATTGGTCTCTACAGCTGCTTCAAAGGAGGTGTAGAGAGGCGAGGGTTGGTCTGTTCTCCCTAGTGGCCAATGATAGGATGAGGGGAAGTGGCCTGAAGCTGCTCCAGGGCAGGTTCACGTCAGATGTCGGGAGGAATTTCTTTACTGAAAGGGTTGTCAGGCATTGGAACGGCCTGTCCAGGGAGGGGATTGACTCCCCATCCCTGGAGATATTGAAGAGAAGAGTAGATGTTGTGTTGGGGAACAGTGCTTAGTGATGATGGTAGGGGTAAGAAAACGTTGGACTCAATGATCTTGAAGTTCTCTTCCACCTGAAGCTATTCTATTATTTTCTGAAAAGAAGCGCCGAGCCAGCTCTGAGTCTCCCCTCTCAAACACACAAGGCTTGACCACCTGCCCCTGACTCAGAGAGGTCAGAGAAGCAAAGCTAGACCCATCAGGATTGCTGAAAGTCGTGTGTGGCTTTGGGAGTCACGCAGCGGCTGTGACTCCTTTCAGCTCTAATTTCCCAACAGAGCCAGCTCTAGGTGTGAGCAGAGCAGCCACAGCCTGTGGCAGCAGGCAGCTCACTGCAATAATGTGCTGATGGCCCTGCTGAGGACCCAGGCCAGGTTTGCTGCTGCTGCTGAGGGGGCATCTGGGCAGGAAAAGGGCTGAGTGAGTCCTTGCCTGCGGTGCTCCTTACACCCACCTTCCCCAGCAAAAACTGTCTCTCTGGCCTTTTCCAGTCCTGAACTCAGGTTTGCTAGTTGAGTCCAAATAAAATATTTCAGCCCTGGTTTTGCTCCTACTAAGTTCTGTGAGAACTGCAACAGTGCAAGAAGGACTTTTAGCCTCATCACCAGGGACGCTCATCATCAGCAGGCATCTTTGTGTCTGTTGACAACAGGTCTGAGCTATGAAAAACAACACAGAATGCTGCTGCCAGGTCTAAAAATCAATAAAGACCAAATCATGCACATCAAGTGTCATGGGGCAGTGCTGGGGAACAGTGCTCTCAAAGCATTTCACATGGAAGGGCAGTGGTATCCTCCTTACTTGCAGGTAGGGAAACTGAGGTGTTAAGAGCAACCTCCCAGAACTGGCTCAGCCTCCCCTCCGCAAAGCTGAGCAACAAAGGGCTGTCTTCTGAAACCCCAAGGTCTGAGCTGCTGACCAGTCTGCTGCTGCCATCCTCTCCCGAGAGTCATAACTTGCTCTTGCTGCTGGCTGGGCAGAGCTGAAGAATGACCAGGCTAACAAGCTGTTGTAAACACTTAAGCTGATGCTTTTGCAGTAGAGAGGAGCATGCTGAGACATAAATGACTGTGGGCTTTTATCAAATGCTCAGTCTCTCCCTTTCTGAAAGCTGGGATACATGTGAGTGAGTGTCTGGGTCCTTCAGAAAGACTATCTGATTGAACCACCCTTAAGACTGCCTTTCAGTCAGCTCTGGTTGTTTGCCACAAGGAGCTTTTCCCACATCTGCTATGTGAAAGACAGCCTTCCAGTTCCCCAGCTGCTGTGTTTGGGGAGTTTTCGTGTCTTCACAAGGCTGCCCATCTCCCTGGGTAAAAACACATTTCAATTTCCTTTTACAGGGGTTAATTTATGTCCACTGGTCCCCAGCATCTGATCACTCTGGACCAGGAGAGGATCAGAGGAGTTGTTCAAATGACAAGCGGTGACATGATGAGATGCGATGTTTTCAGATAGTGGAACTGACTTGGCTGCCAGGAGTTCTGGGGTTATGTTAGACCATCACAAGAGCTAACACCACACAAAGGACAAGATAAAGCAATCAGGAAATATATTAGGCAGCCAGGTAGAGAAGAAGATGTGTTTAAGGCTAAAAAAGCAGTTCTGTGGTTCTACCTTGCTGGATCCTGCCCCATTTACCTCTTACCAGGTGCTGTCGGCTCATCCTGCTCTGGCAGGGGGCTTGGACTAGATGATTTCTCAATGTCACTTCCAGCCCCTAACATTCAGTGATTCTGTATGATCCTCACTCTCCATAACTTTCATTAAAATGTAGAGCTCTGTCACTCTCAGTGTCATCTCTAATGACCAGGTGGATCAACACACGTGATAGTCACAGTTTTTATGTTTCAGTCCACGTCCAAGGCTTCCAATGTTTTCCAAAACAAATCACTTCAACTGCTTAAAAACTGGCTCTAGCTGAAGTGATTTTGTGAAGATTTTAAAAAAAATTGGCATATCTTCAGGAATCAAATTTTCATTGAAATAAAATAGCAAGAGCTCTCCCAGAAGTGGAAATTCTGACTGTTATCCAGCCCTAATTCCACCTGTCTGTGAAAAAGAAGGGAAAAAATTAAGTGCAATGACTGAATAACAAAGAACTTCATTCGTGAAGGTCAATGCAAAAATCTTCACCAAGTGGGATTGAGGAGGAAGGGAAAGAAATCTTGGAAGAAATTCTGTAAATATTTGAAGGCAAACAGCAATAACCACAACAGTAGCAGCATGTTGTCTGCGAAATTCTCATCTGCTGAACACAATCCAAAAGGAAAGGGGGTAATAAGAGAGTGTAGGAACCAGCTTAGAATGATGAGTTGAAGCCTGCAAATATTGAAGGACAGACAGTACTAATTACAAAACATGTGGGGAGTTTGTATCATATATGAGAAAGGAACATGAAAAACACATGTAAGGCCCTGATCCCGGCTGCGAAAAAGCTAACGCTGATGCCAGAAGTAGCAGCGCGAATGGAAATGCAACCCCCAGGCTCTAGAGTGAAAGGAGTCATGGTTGATTCCTGTGAACCTTCTCGTTGAACAGGAAAGGCAAGAGCTTACTGGAGATAAAGCTTCAAAGGAGAAAAATCTATGTCCAACAAAGAATCTCAGGACAGGAGCGATTAGAAGGGACCTCAAAAGATTATCTAGGCCAATCCCTCTGCCACAGCAGGATCTCCTAGATCCAGTCACACAGGAACATATCCAGGTGGGTTCTAAACATTTCCAGAGACTCCACAACCTCCATGGGCAAAAATCCCTTCCAGTGCTCTGTCACCCTCACTGGGAAGAAGTTTCTTCTCATATTGATGTGACACCTCCTCTGTTCCAGCTCACACCCATTGCCCCTTCTCCTATCAGTAGATGACACTGAGCAGAGCCTGGTTCCATCCTCCTAACACCCACTTTTCACGTATTTATAGACACTGATGGGGTCACCCGTCAGTCTTCTTTTTTTCCAAGCTCAAGAGACCCAGCTCCCTCAGCCTTTCCTCATCAGGGAGATGTTCCACTCCCTTCATCATCTTCTTGGCTCTGCGCTGGACTCTCTCCAGCAGTTGTGTGTCCTTCTGGAACTGAGAGGCCCAGAAGTGGACACAATATTCCAGATGTGGTCTCACCAGGGCAGAGTGGAGAGGGAGAAAAACCTTTCTCTATCTACAAACCAGCCCACTTCTGATCCACCCCAGCATGAACAAGGTGGCAGCTGGTGTGACAGGAGAGAATAGCTTAACCCAGGGCCCCAAATACTCAGCATCTGGGCAAAGAAACCCTTGAGTGGAAACCAAATCTACTCAATAAATAAGCTTCAAGCTCACAGCCCTAAGTGTTTGCAAATAGCCCTTGAGTGACCACTAAAGGGATCTGAAAGTGCAAAATTCAGTCAGACCTCTGAGGAGAGTTCAGACTTCCTCTGGTGGAAGGTGGAGCTGAAATCTTAGGCAAAGCTGATGAAGATGTTTTGTTCCACCAGAAACATCTTGAGCAGGTGTGTGAACCACAAGTGAGATAATGTACTTGAGGAATGTGTTGTATTGAGGAGCTGGAGTCATTCCTGAGGAACAGCAGTGTTATAAGGCAGAAAGGGTTGAATTCCCCTCAGTCCCCCCAAACCAGAAAGTGTGAACAACCACATCTGTGTAAAAGATATCTCATGGATTTGGGATTGCTGGTATGAGAAGAATCCCACCTGTAAGGACTTCTGTCTGATGGCACACAGGGAGCTCTCTTGATCCTCTGAACTAACCCTGAGAAGTTCAGACAAGCAAGGCCCAAAGAGTGGCAGAAGTGCCACTGATGGAAAGTACCACAACAAATGCCTTTGCATCCAGCAAGACAGTGAGTTTGCTAGGGTCTCACTTCTCAGTTGTTTTTGTTATCTTGTTGTACTATGGGGCTGCAGTTGCCCTCAGCCTCTACAAGACCACAGAGTTAGACTGAAGTCAGTGACACCTGCAACAGTTGGGAGGTGAACACATCACTGCTGCCTATGCTGGGCAGGAGCACCAGCAGGCAGCTGGGCAGTGGCTACCTTGGATGCCCCAGATGGTGGGTTCCAACACTTTAGTTCCACAGTTTCCTCCACAACACCTGGCCTTAGCCAAATGATGATGCCAGTCTGCACCACACAGTGCTTCAGGGAATTAACTAGTCTGCCAACAGGGATTCAGTTAAGGAAATATTATTTACCCTGGGTGGCAGAGTGAGTCCAGAGCAAAGAGCAGGAGCAGTCCTGGTTCCAGTGACGCAGACCTTTCCTGCCTTGACCACCTTAATTGTTCTGAAACTTCTTAGTTGTTCACAACCTCAGCTGGAGCCAATGAGGGAGTGACAGGAGGAGATTGCCTGGGAGAAGTTTACAAAGGGAGCTGGCCGGGCTCCTTACAGGGAGGTTAGGCAGTAAAGTGTAGGGTTTAGTGTAGGTTTGGGAGATGTGTAAGAGCCTGCTTGCTCCTCATGCTTCACTGTAGTTTTACAAGCAGGACTGAGACACTTGGGACTCTCCAGGGTGAAGATACAGCAGGTGAGTAACCTATAAAATGTGGAAATATTTAGTAATCTATAAAATGTGGAAATATTTGAGACTGTGGAAGCGCCACTTGAGTTATTGTTGCTCAGGGTGTTGGAGGAAGCTCTAAAATGGAGCACAGTGAAGTAAAGAGGTGGGATGTGGTGACTTCTTTGTGCTCTCTGTTCTTATCCCAAGGCTCTGCACTAAGTGATGACTTGGTATAATTAAAACGAACAAAGTAAATGGCAGCAATCCATCTTCACAATCACAGCGTTTTCTCCTTCCCTTTGTTGAAGCGTTTTGTTCATCTCAAATTGGTTAAAAAAAAAAAAGAGAAAGTAAAAGTAAAAAAAATAAATAATAAAAAATACAGAAATAGAATTTGAATGGGTGCCTGCAGGGGCTGTATTTTTAGCAGCTCATCAGTTTGCACAGAAGCTCAGAGGTTGCAGATTCTAATTGCCAACCTGGAACGTGGAAAGCAGGACAACTGGAAGAGTGTTTGTGGTGTGAGAATGGTGAGGGTTTCAAGGCAGGGAAGGAAGAAATAGCTGGCACCTTTGATGTTACAGGATGGTGGGACCATGCAGTGAGGCCATCTGGCTAGTGGTCATGGCACAAGGGCCTGGTGCAAGGCTCCTGTGGAATCCATCAGTAGGAAGGATTTCACCTCTTTGCTGGCTGGAGCTGTGAGTGTTTGTGTCCACTCTGGAGAGGCTGGATCAGGGTATTTGCAGATGGGACATGTCAGATCCAGCTGGGCTGCTGGCTGGGAGAAGGAAGGGAGTGAGTAGAACATGGCAAAGCAGAGTGAACAAAGGTGTGAAACTGAGTGTGATCTCTGTGCACAGATCCAGGAGCCAGGTCTCTAAATAAATAAAAGTGAGGTGCAAGCTCTCTATATCCTTAGAACACTCCTTGGGCCCAGTTCAACCCTGGATCTATACCCAGGACAGTTCCTATGTGCAGTTGCTGTGAGAAGGTGTGACTGACTTCCTCTGCTGCTGCCCTTTCAGAACAGAACTGGGAGTCAAACACTAGACAGAGTCTTGGCCAGGACAGACAAGGAGGCGCTTAGTCTATCCTTGCACCATCTGAAATGGCTCTGGTTGCCATCCTCCCCCATTCTGTTCCATACCCCAACATTTGGCTTCCATGCTTTACAGCTCTGGGTCTTGAAATGGGTGTCCTAGAATTACTGACAGCTCAGCTGATGGCTTGTGGAATTCTGGAGCCCATTGGGTTGGAGTAAAGGAGAAGGCTGTCTTGCAATTTGCTTGGTGTTCTGGCAGGTTTTTGGCTTCCTTTCCTGATAGACTATTTTCATCTCCCCTGTCCTACTTCCTTCCACACAGGCCTTATTTTCCCCCAGGGACTATAACTAAACTCACTCTTGTCTATAATCCCAATTGGTTCATCAGCTCTTTGGAGCATTTCCAGGCACACAGAAAAAGATGTTCACATGGGTAGTCCATCTGATGCTGTGTATGTAAAAAAAACAAGCTGTGTACAGACTGGACTGAGCTAAACCAGCTTTGCTATGGCTGCACTGGTTGTTTGGACTTTGTTAGCAACCTTTGTTAGACAAACAAATAGGTAGAATACATCTTCCTCTGCACGGAAGACCCAGTCCTAACACCAAAAAAGCAAGAGATTATGTGGCAGAAAACGCATTGTGAGCAGCTGCTAATTTGCTGAAGTAATGGGTTACAGGGATAGAAGTAGGACGGAGAGATCGAAAGCCATGGGTAAAAACATATGTAACAGGGCTGTAAGGACAGGACTTGAGGGTGAAATGGAGAAAAGCATGGCCATGGCTGATTGCAAATCATATCTGATTTGCAGACCGAACACTGAGTGGAGCTGGTAAGGTCATCCTTCCATATGTATGAGCTTGCTAATATCCTCACTGTCTGGTTACCCCCCAACTGGATGTTTCAGAGCTAACTTTCTCTGAACCCTACATTGCAGGACAAAAGGAGGAACTTAGGAGGCACCTTGCACAGCTCAGTGGTGTGTGGGGAACATAACTGATCTATGTGAGGGCAATAAAGCAGCCCCCAGCCCGCACTCAGCACCCTTCTTCCCCCAGCAGAGCGGGCTGTGTGAGCTCAACCTTGATCCTGGCCTTTGGGATGCTACCGACTGCCGGATTACTCACGCTGCCGTGGGTCGGCCGCTCGCGGCTGCCTGCAGGGCTGTCACTTTCTTCTTCTTCAAGGAAGAGCCAGTGGGCTGAGGAGGCTTCAGTTCCATCTGCCAGCAAAACCCGTAGCAGTAAAAGAGCAGCAGCTAGGGGGGAGGTGCTGACAGGGGAGAGCAGTGGATTCCCTTGACAATTAGGAAGGCTGCATCATCACTTATGCAAATAGGGGGAAGAAGGAGGCTTTATACAGCAGGCTGAATGGAGAACAGAGATGGAGCTGTTCTCCATGAAGGACAATACTTGGCCCACATAGAGGATACTACACACTGGAGACAATACATTGTCTCCAGAAAAGGCATCACCTGGATCCCATGAGGCTGAGTGATTCCTACCCAGAGTCCAGCTCTTCTTGTGTGTTGCACTCGCACAAGCCCAAGCATAAGGAAGCTCAAGCAAATGCAAACATATTACGTGACAGGTTATAGCCCCTCCTGTCTCTCTGTACATCACTGCCCCTGCACAACACCAGCATTTTTATGTACTTGAGCATCTTTCAGTTTCCCCCTCTGCTCAGAGGGGCTCTAGCTTGGTGGTAACACAGGCAGTTGCAGTACAAGGGCTGTTATGGACAACTGAGGCCCTTTGGTAGCTGCCAGCCTGAGCCATCCCCTTGGCTGCACAGCAGTTTTCTCTCTCCCTGCTGATGCCTGGAGAGCATAGCTCCATTACATTACTCTTAGTGGGAAGAAGGTTGAGCAATGTTGTCATCCTACAATACCAACATCTTCCTATGTCTGACACCACCACAGATGTGTTTGTGTTCACTGTTTTCCACTTGTACTCCTTCAGCTTGGCAAGACATCTGCCTTCCTGGTGCAGAGAAGGAACTCAAGGGAAAGCTGTTCAGCAGCCAGCTGTGGTTACCCTCTCCCTCCATTCCGCTGGGCTGCTGTGCAAGACTGCAACAGGGTTTTTCACATGTGAAATATGTGGTTTGTGCTGCCTTGCCTTGGAGGTAGAACTGGGCAGACCTTGAAGGCAGTGATGTGAAAGCAGCAGAAGACTCTCGTTGTCTGTCCAGCTGCCCACTGCTTAGCAGGTGGAGTTCTGTGCAGGGGGTTCAGCCAGGCAACTTTGACCTATGTGGTGTAACTATGAGGAGATCCTGACCCTAGATCAGCTCTGTCTCATCCTTACACATCCCAGGCTTCCCAGCAGAAGCCTGTCTTGCTTTCTAAGGTCTGAGTTTGCATTGTCAGAAGTAGTTTTGAAAGGTATGAGCAAAGCCTTTCTATTTTCCAGTGCAGATAAACCGCAGAAGAATAACAAAAGTCCTTGCTGCCTTGGGACTGCTCTCTGTATGAGGGTAGGATGTGAAGTTAGGGCTGGGCTTAAGCATGAGATCCAGATCCTGTGAGCACTTCCTGCTTACAGTAGAAACCCCTTTTCCTAAGTGAGCTTGTGTGAATTGCACAGATGGTGGTGGACTCTGGACTTGAAAAGTCGCTTGAGGCACTGTGAACCTGGTTCTGTGGCCATCTTCAAGTAACTCAAAGATTCTTTCTTAACAGTGTACCTTAGCTGTGTCCTGATGGGATCACAGACCTTCCTTCTGTTTTACTGGAGGTGGGACATGTCCCAGCCCTCGTTCACTGTTAGTTGAGCAGCCTAATAAAAAACCCAAACATTGTCTTGTTTGTATCTTTACAATTTTTAATGAAGACTAAAGATAAACAAATAAAATAGGAAAACACAGCAAAATTGAGGCTGCCAATTAACTAACAGGAGATCTCGTCAGAATTCCTACATCTCCAGCTATCTCTCTATCTCAGCGGAGCTCTGCCTGCTGAATAAGGAGCATCTCTTCATCCCAGTTCAATTAAGCAAATCACTTGTTTTTCTCCCCGCCTTAATCATTTATTCCCCCTTTCCAGCACAGATTCATTCACACTCTCATCATTTCTCCTTCTGTTGCTGGCAGAGAAGGATGGGTTGGTCTCTTGCTCTTTCCATAAGCATAATCTGGTTTGACTGACGTGAAGACAGGAGAACTCTGGACAACGTCCCATGCGTAGATGAGAGTTCAGCACCAAATGTCATGGCTGAAGCAGGAAACCTGAGGCTGGTGCAGCTCAGGCTGCTTGTCTGAGGCTGTTGGGCGTAAAACGGAATTTGAGTCGATAGTAGTTTCTGTTATCTGGGCTGCAGTGACTCAGTTGTACCTGGGCTGTGTCAGTTGGGCTTATCCCACTCATGGGCAAATTACAGCGTGTAGCTGCACAGAGCAGGGAGTCGTGTCTGAGCAGGAAAACAGTTCCTCTGGCAACACTCTTTAAACACAGCACAACTGTAATGCTTCTGCCTTTGCCTTTAGTGTTGTGTAACAAAGGCGCATTACGGCTGGATGGGTTCTGCTCACACCAGAGGCTTCCTACAAACGAGGAACTCGCCCGAGGGCTGTGCTTGTAACAGATGAGTGTCTGGGAGCTGCTTTGTGCCTCCTGTCCCCCATCCCAGCAGAGGTGGAGCTGGGGAAGAGGCAGGAGAATCCCATCAGAGCACTCTGCTTCCTGCTGAGAGAGCTACTTCTGGGGAAGGAGAAGCCGATGCTGCCTCTGACTTCCATGACTTGGGAAGGCCCGTTAGCTGCAAATACTGTAGAAAAGGTGCATTTATGTAAACATTAGGAAGTGAAGTCTGCGGAGTCCAGGGCAATCCATCTTTTAAATCTCGCTTTTATAGCATTATTATGTGAGACAGTCTCATAAAAAGCTCTCTGTAGATGTTATTACATTGCATTGTGGCTTTGGAGAGAGAGCTGAAGAAGCTGCAAGTTTGTGCAACTGCACATGTTAGGGTGAGTTATAGTATGTCAGGGGCCCCGTGTTAACGATCAGGGAACCTATTCAGCTCCTTTAAGGTTAATCAAGCTGGCATTTGTGTCAGGTGTAATGTCTAATTAAAATGATGGAAGGGGTGCAAATGCCTCCTGGCAGAGGAGGGAAATGGCGCAAAGAGGCAGCGTCGGTGCCATATTGGTTTGGAAAATCAATAAGAGGAGCTCATTTTATCCCAGTGTATCTCTGCATTTGCCATTCAGTGGCTCATTTGAAAAAATGCCAACTGGCTGCCTGGGAGCCTGGAAACGGCCTCGTTTGAAAACACTTAAAGACAATCCTGGTGGGGAAGGGAGAGGGTGTTGCATTGCGCTCAGCTTGGGAGGTTGAGTCAGCGTCCTCGTGTTCTGCAGGATGAAGGCAGCCTGGGTTGTGGAGACTCTGGGTAGACTCTATGAAAGAACCCTATTACATTGGAAAGAACTCTAGAACAGGTTGCCTGGAGAGGTGATTGAAGCTCCATCCCTGGAGGCATTCAAGGTCAGGCTTGATGGGGCTCTGAGCAATCTGATCCAGTAGAAGAACCTAAATCTGTCTCTGACACCTGTAAGCCTAGAAGGCTTAGATTAGACATAAGGAGCTGTGTCAGGGGGATTGGACTAGATGATCTTTCTATGATGAGAGGTGCCCTTGCCCATGGCAGTGTGTTGACACTGGATGATCTGAGGTTCCTTCCAACCTAAACTATTTTGTGATTCTATGATGGTGTTCCTGTTCATTGCAGTGGGGCTAGAGAGCTTTAAAGGTCCCTTCCAGCCCAACACATTCTGTGATTCTAAGAAGGGAAATGTTCTACTGAAAGGGGAGATTTAGAAATCCAGAGGGTTGAAAATCAAGGATGGCTGGGCTGCCAAATAAAGGGCTTCTGAGGGAGAGACACATGGAGCATTAGCTTGATGGTGTGGCGGGGAGGAAATCTTTTCTGTCATTTGTGTTCACACAACCTCCTGCTAGGAAGTGATGGTTTAAGTGAATAAAGAATTTACTTGTGGTGAGACGTAGGGAAAAAATAAAAAAACTTAAACTAAAAAAAACTGGAAAGCAGTTTTTAATCTGTGAATGGTTTTGTTAATGAACAGTAACTTTCAGACAACCTGAAACACTGAGGGAAGGTTATAGGGATTTTTATATGGGGGCCCCCCATATATTTCATTGTTTGAAAACTCAGCAGTAGGAGAAAATGACATAGATGAAGTCTTTAGATTTGCTTCTCTTCAGCCTAACTGTAGGACACTGTAAAATGCAGTGTATAATTCCTCAGGAAATGATTTGTAACGAGTTTCCCCCATTTTTCAGGACATGACAACTCTTCCTTCACTAGTCATGCAGCCAGCTGGACAGACATCCATCCAAGTAGCTGCACGAAATGTGTTAAAGCTGCGGGTAAATCAATAACTTTCCTTCTATGCAGTTACACTTCTCTGCAAATATAAACATTTGCTCATTATCACCACATGCAGTTTCATCTCCACTGAATTTTTAATGAAAAGGAATGATAATTTATTCACTAGCATTTTAATTTTTTTTTTAGAAAAATATCTTTTCTTAATGATTTTACTCCTTCTGGTTTAGTTAAGAGAGCTGCTTGCTTTCCCCCAGCCTGTACCTTCAGTACCCTGCCTGCACTGAGAGACCTTTTAAACCACTTCATCTGAGAACTGCAGTCAGCCTCAGGAGCAGTGAAGACAGACAGGGTCCTCTGGGTGGTAGGTTGGGTCATACAAGGGCCAGACAGTCTCTGGACAGTCTGTTCTCTCCATTTTTAATAGACAAAGTACCATGGTATGCTCATGTGCTTTAGACCCTTAGGTGTACTCCAAGCACAAATACTTCCCTGGAGATGAATGGATTGTGAGCAGCCCCGAGGAGAAGGACTTGGGGGTGTTGATACATGAGAAGTTCAATATGAGCCCAAATCTGTGAAGGCAGCCCAAGAAGGCCAAATGTGTCCTGGGCTGGATCAAAACAAGTGTCACCAACAGGTCAAGGGAGGGCATTCTGCCCCTTTACTCTGCTCTTGTGAGACCTTTCCTGGAGTCCTGCATCCAGTTCTGGAGCCCCAAATACAGGAAAGACATGGAGCTGTCAGAGCATGTCCAGAGGAGGCCACAGAGATGATCAGAGGGCTGGAGCCCCTGTGCTATGGGGAGAGGCTGAGGGAATTTGGGCTGTTCAACTTGAAGAAGAAAAAGCTCCAGGGGGACCTTGTAGCAGCCTTCCAGTACCTGAAGGGACTACAGGAAAGCTGGAGAGGGACTTTGTACCAGCGACTCTGGTGACAGGACAAGTGGCATGTTTTCCAGCTAAAAGAGGAGAAATGTAGGTTATATTTTAGGAGGAGATTCCTCCCTGTGAGGGTGCTGAGGCACTGGAACAGGCTGCCCAGGGAGGTTATTGCTGCTCTGCCATCCCTGAAAGTGTTCAAGTCCAGGCTGGATGGGGCTCTGGGCAACCAGCTCTGGTGAGAGGTGTTGCTGCCCATGGCAGCAGGGTGGGACTAGATGATCTTTAAGGTCCCTTCTAGCCTAAACCAGTCTCATTGTTTGACAGAGGTGGGATGAATACTGGCCTGAGAAAGGAGTTTAAGAAGCAGCACTCAACTGTCTCTGAAACAGTTTTTACCTTGTTTTTAGACGTCCTATGCTAGTATTTCAACTTTCTTCTTTCTCTTCACTACCTCAAGTTAAAAGGCCAGTGACATTGCTTGGATGACTCATATTTACATGCTCTGAAATCTCAGATTGCAAAGGAAGTGCTCTGGGATTACCCTGATTTACGACCTTTAAGTGCTCTCTGCAATGACAGAATCTCTATCTGAAAGCTCTTTAAGCAGAAATTAATTTATGCCTGACAGTGATTAGAGGAGAAAGTGTGAGGAGATGGAAATTAGTGAATCCATCTCTATTGCTGAGATCCCATTATGATCATAAGGAGAGGGGAAAATCAGCATTATGGGTGTCAGCTGCAATCTGGTGCATTCATTTAGCAGCCCATCCTACCTGGGAAGTGGCCTCATGTGGATGGATATACCTGTCACACCGCCTTGGCCTGGGATGAATCAGTTGTCTCCATGGGGGAATAGAGATGGAAGCTATTTGGCAACACACTGGCTCCCATCTTGAGTTTAAAGCAAGACCTTGAGGTGGGGCATGTCAAATGGAATCTGAAAGGAAAGCTTCTTGCACAAAGGAGAAATGGAGCTGCATTGTTGTGGTCAGGCAAAAAGATGGCCAAGAGACTGTCTTGATACTGAGACATAGAATCATAGACTGGCCCAAGTTGGAAGGGACTGCCAAAGGCCATCTAGTCCAATCCCCCTGCAGTAAGCAGTGACATCCTCAACCAGATCAGGTTGCCCAGAGACTTGTCAAGCCTCACCCTGAATATCTCTAGGGATGGAGCCTCAGCCACATCCCTGGGCAACCTGCTCCAATGTTCAACCACCCTCCTGCTAAAGAACGTCTTTCTAGCATCCAATTTCAGTCTCCCCTTTTCTAATGTGAATCTATTGCCCCTCATCCTGTCACTCCAGGTCTTTATAAACAGACCCTCTCTAGTCTTCTTGTAGGCTCTTTCAGGTACTTAAAGGTTGCTATCAGGTCCCCCCAGAGCCTTCTCTTCTCCAGGCTGAACAACCCCAGCTCCCTCGGCTTGTCCTTGTGGCAGAGGTGTTTCAGCCCCTTGATCATTTTCGTACCCTCGTCTGGACCCACTCCATCAGGTCCCTGTTGTGTTACCTGCTCTTCCTTTGGCAGCCATGGTAACATGGTTTTCTTGATAGTTCCACAATGGATTCTAGCCATTAAGATGTGAGTAAGGACATCTGCTCACAAAGAAATGTTGGACAAAATTCCAAATCCTTAAAACTCAGCTTAGTTCATAGTGCAGTTATGTATCATCACAGAAGTACCTACAACACTGGAAAAGTATTATTGAGCACACTGATATGAAAAATATGAGTGTGGTAGATATTTTGATACTTAACATACAAAAGTGATCTTGGTTCTTTTTCCTGAGACTGGAGGTGGTGGGAACCCTCTTGATTGTAATGGTTTTAGAGCCACAAAGATGATGGAGTGGAACATCTCTCTATGAGGAGAGGCTGAGGGAGCTGGGTCTCTTTAGCTTGGAAAAAAGGAGACTGAGGGGTGACCCCATCAGTGTCTATAAATATGCGATGAGTGGGTGTCAGGAGGACTGAGCCAGGCTCTGCTCAGTGTCATCTAAAGATAGGGCAACGAGCAATGGGTGTCAGCTGGGACAGAAGAGATTCCACATCAATCTGAGACGGAACTTCTTCCCAGTGAGGGTGACAGAGCAATGGAAGGGGCTGCCCAGGGGGGTTGTGGAGTCTCTTTCTCTAGAGACATTTAAAACCCATCTGGACTTTAAAACCTTCCTATGTGACTTGATCTAGGTGATCCTGATGTGGCAGGGGGATGGATTGGACTGGATGATCTTTCGAGGTCCCTTCCAATCCCTGATGTTCTGTGGTTGTGCGTGATTCTGTTTTACTGATTCCCTCTGAGAAATGAAGGAGAAGCATTTGCTGGCTGTGAGAAGAGTATTTATAAACACACTTAGAACTAGCTCTCTCCCAGTGGCCATGGTTATTACATGCATCAAAATGAAAAGAAGAAATCTTCTTTATCCACAAACACCTGGTTTGTACCATTGGTGCTTAGGGATGTTCAAGCACCAGGATGCCACAAGTGACCCAGTGACCTCCACTAGAAGAATTATCTCTTCATAATAGATTGTCAGGCAAAGCAGGATATCCCAGGGCTGCCAGAAGAAGTGAAAACTAAACGATTGTGTGATCTCAACTCTAAAAGTCTTCCTCAAAAACTTCTCACCTGAACCTTCAGGGCTAACCTGGGAATAATTTCTTTTGAAAGTGCTCCAGATTGCTTTGAAAAAAGTGAAGATTCCTCTCAGTTGTTTTTAAACTGGGGAAAAAAAAATTTCCTTTTAATTTCTTTCTTTTTGGTGGAGATTAAACTTAATTTTGAACAGTAAACATATTGCAGAGCTTTAGGCAAAGACAGAATGTGGTGTTCGATGAAAGTGGATTTTTCATTTAGGTGGAGATTTGTTTTCTGATGCTGTCGAGTAGGAAGGAAGGGGGGGAAAAAAAGGAGGGGTTGACTTATTCTTTTCACAATTCATCCATAGCACCCCAACTCATTTCACAGCTCTTTTCCTTGCTTACTTGTGAACAACCTGAAAAGTTGTTTGGGAATCACAGAATCACAGAACATTAGGGATTGGAAGAGACCTTGAAAGATCATCTAGTCCAAACACACGGCCACAGCAAGACCACCTAGAGCCAGTCATGCAGGAACGTGTCCAGGCAGGTTTTACAAATCTCCAGAGAAGGAGACTCCACAACCTCCCTGGGCAGCCCCTTCCAGAGCTCTGTCACCCTCACTGGGAAGAAGTTCTTTCTCGTATTTATGTGGAACCTCCTCTGTTCCAGCTGACACCCATTGCCCCTTGTCCTGTTGCTAGATGCCACTGAGCAGAGCCTGGCTCCATCCTCCTGACACCCACTCTTCACATATTTGTAGACATTAATGAGGTCACCCCTCAGGCTCCTTGTCTCCAAGCTAAAGAGACCTAGCTTCCTCATCAAGGAGATGTTCCCCTCCTTTCATCATCTTCTTGGCTCTGCACCTGGACTCTCTCCAGCAGTTGTGTCTCTATCAGACTGAAGGGCCCAGAACTGGACACAATATTCCAGATGCCATCTCACCAGGGCAGAGCAGAGGAGAACTTCTCTTGATCACCCCCATTCTGATCCACCCAAGGATGCTGTTGGCCCTCTTGGCCAAAGGGCACATTACTGGCTCATGGTCATCCTGCTGTCCACCAGGACCCCCAGATCCCTTGGGCCACAAAACTCCTTGTTCAGTATCTGCCTGCCACTAGGTTCTGGTGCCTTTTCCTACTGTTCCTTTCTGTGGACCCTAATTCCCAACTGTGAACCAAAATCTCATTAGGAAAGAAGTAGTTAATAAAGGTCTCTGACCTCTTCAGCACTCTCATACCCCTGTGCGTGTTTCCCGCAGCTCCAGAAGGAACGATAACGTCGCTACTCGTTAACGTGGTGCAATACACTTCAAGGGATGTAATGCACCCAGCATTCACAGGCCAATTCCTCACTCAGGCTCAACTGCCAAAATGCCTGATTAAAACACTTTCTTCCATCCCCTCTTAAGATCCACAGTTTGGAAAGATGCCTCAGCACATCTCCAGCAATGATTTATCCTGCTGCTCTATTCATGGAAACAAAGTGACTTCGGCTTCCTTGTTTAACAAATAAAATGAAATCAGACACAAATCCAACCTGGCAGGTTAAAAAAAAAATGTATGTACATATAAAGAGAGAATTTCTACTGCTTTAGAGTAGGAATATGAGATTATATTGGAAATTAAATTACAGAGAGGCAGAATAATATGAACTGAAAAAAAGATTAGTTCCAAGGTTGAGTTTCAGTCATTGGCTTTTCTGGGTTTTACTGGGCTCAGGAGTTGTGCTGAGCTGCCCTCAGACAAGAGGGTCTAGTTAATTAATCCCTTCCTTCTTCTGTAATAAATAGGGACAACAAAGAGGAGCAGAAAAACAGGGGAAAAGAGGAGAAATCTGCTTCAGGCTGAAGCCTGAAAATCTTGAGAGCAGTCACGCCCTTAGCAGGGGAGGTGTGAGGGGGTTTGCCAGAGACACCTGTAGAAGCTGGGCTATGGGGAAGGGGATGCTGAAGGACGATGACTGTGGGATGAAAGGGAAAATATTAACCACCTAGACAAGGGACTAATATGGAATTGATAGGGAAGGGGCTGATCCAGTTAATGGTTTGTGTGGAGGAAGGTTACCCAAATGCCATTGCAGAGGAGGTGACAGACTGGGTGGGGGTGATACTAAAGGCAGTAATACCTGAAGGGGTCTAGGTGAGCCTTCTGTAGCCCTTTAACTTCATCCACTGCTGTGTGGGGAGGAGACACGAGACACCTGACAGAATGCTGTGTAGAAATGAAGGTATAGTTTTATATATTCTTAGGAGTTAAATCTCTTCCTTTTGAATGCATGCTTGATTCAGCTGGACTTGAATTTCCCTGCAGAGCACAAGAATTCCTGTGAATGTTTGATAGGGGATCTTAAAGAGCAGTACGTGATTTTCAGGGAAGCTGAGGACCTCAGCAGAGATCTGCAGAGCTTCAGGCACCTAATATGGTCTAGGAATCGGGCCACTCTTTCCTAGTGGAGCAGCCAGAAGAGAAAAAGGAGGAAACACACAGATGTTTGAAGTAAATCACTAGGATGTGTTCCTCTCCTGGAAACAGATGCAAGGGGCAGGCCATCTTCTAGTGCTGGCTGCGGTATTTCAGGTGGGTCATGGGGATTAGCTGAAGGTACAGGTGGGCCTTGGTGCTGGTCTGAGTCACAGCAATGATCAGGGCTATGGAAAGCTGATGACAATGTGTGGGTTTTCTTCTGGTGAGGAAAACTTGCTTCATTTTTCAGCTGTTCCAGTGCTGAAGAGCATCCTGTGTTTGTCCCAGGCCGCAGAAACACCTGATCAGCTGTTCTGTATGGGGTGAACTTGGGGCTTCAGCAGTGGGAGAGGGGGATTCAGCCCAGGTGGATATCTCTGCTTGTAACCCTGTCGTGGTGTCCTTCCATCCCTCTAGTAGCAGAGCAGATTGGGGAATCATTTCTGCAGCCTTGATTAGAAAAAATGTTCTGCCTCATGTAGCCTTGAGTCTAGACCCTACGCTCTGCTTCAGTCCTCGACCAAAGATGATATCTGCCCAAAAACTCATATCATAGACAATCATAGAATCATTGAGATTGGAAAAGACCTTCAAGATCATAGAGTCCAACCATTAACACAACTCTGCGAAGCCCACTGCTGAACCACATCCTTAAGCTTCATATCTACACAACTTTTAAATGCATCCAGGATTCAGACACCTCCCTATCACAGAAGGGATCTGATCCCTATGATCTTGTCCCCTGCAGTTACCTTTGTGGACTACGGAGCAGCCCGAGGGATGGAAATAAGAGCGATGGCAGCTTTTCCCCCAGGGTTGCCAGGCGAAGGGGCTGGCACCGTAGTTGCATCCAGGAGAATAAAATGAAGGAAATAAATAAAGGAGGCACAATGCATCCTGCAAACAAGAACATGTGTCTGCATTTATTAACATTTCCAACACGGATTTAATTCTCGGCAAAGTGCTCCTGCCTACACGAAGCCCGGGCGTGTTGCAGGAAACCTCTCGTTAAGTTCCATACAAGCCATCTTTTAGTGCGTCCTCCAGGGGAATCTTCAAACAGATTCTATAATTTCACTGATAAATGGCTCTTTTGCAAAACACTATTTACATTCCAGCGTCAGAAAGGCTGGCGACTCTTCTTCCCCCCACACCCCTTTCAACTGTCTCCTCCCAGCGCCTTCAGGGAAGGATCTCTCGCCCACTCCAGGGAGGTAATAAACCATCTGTAGGTTCTGTAGGGAAGGAGAGAGCTGATGTGCTGGATTTCTCTGGGAAGAAATTCAGCTGTAGGAGGAAAACAGCAGTGGCTTAACTGGGATCTCCATGGATTCTTCTAGAAACAGGGAAACAGATCAGTCCTGGAGGTAAATCTGAGGATTAGGATTCAGAGACCGTGCGTTTTGTTTTTAGCTTGGCATTGCCACAGGTTTTCTGGGTGGCCTCAGGCAAGCCACTTAATCTCTTTGGGGTCCTGTATCCATCGGTACACACAGGATGACTGCGGCGACTTTATTCCATTTGTTTGTCCTGTCTATTCTGATTACAGATCCCTGGGGGTAAGGATTGTCTCTCATTAAACAAAGCAGCCTGTACTGGGGATCCCAGCTTTGGTACGGCCTCTGGGCATACATCACAACAAAACAACAGCTGACAGCCAGTCTAGACAGCAGAATAATGTGCCAGAGAAACAGTTTGGTCACTGCTGCTCTTTATTGCTCAACCGGGGCTTTTTGCTTCTACTGGTCACTTCATCTGCTGACCTATCTATGCTTAGGAGAAACAGAGCTCAGGGTCTTTTACTCTCCTGCCTGGAAAGAGAATTAAAAAATGCATCCTGATCTGGTCCAGCTCTTCATGCTCTTTCACTTCCCAACACCAGTAGCTTGTAAAAGACCATCAGGGCATACACCCGGTCCCTTGGATGAGTTGTAGCAGCCTTCAACAAAAACAAAGACAGTAGCAGTGAACACAGTATGAACAAGTGGACCTCTGTATACAAGTTTTTATGAAGTACCTCTAAGATATTTTGCCAACACTAGGTCTTATTGTGCTCTGGTAATGTTTTATGGTCAGCACAGCATTAACACACTCAATTTACTGTTAAATTAATTGCACGATCTGAGGATGTCTTGAGATCCCAGTTGCTGCCAGTTTGGTTTGCTGGCTGCGTGCCTGCATCACCTCCTTCCTGGCTGTTCCCGAGGAAAAGCTCACTTCAGGAACTCAGACAACCAGCATCTTCCCACAAAGCCTTTCAGCTGAAGCTTCAAATTTGCATTTGCAGCTTGTGAATTGAGTTCCCTTTGCCAGTTAATGCTCTGCAGTGAAGGTGAATCAACGCACCAGAAGATGACTTCTTAGCTGGTTGCTCTTCTCCCAGAACCATTGAAGGCCAGGTCTTGGCTCTGCAGATTTCAGCACTGGTTTTTATCGGTTGATCTGATCCAAGAATGTCTCAGCTGTCAGGTCACTAGTTAAGCCCTCTTCTTCAGATTATGGCTTTTTTTAAAGCCATGAGAGTGAGGGCAACACACATTCCCCACACCAAAGGAAAAGCTGCAGCTACAGACATGGAAAGCACTGGACCCTTGAGGACAGCATCACATATCTGGCAGAAAGTTGGTTTATTTTTAAACTGGTTCCTAAGGAAACCAAGTTCTACAGTCGTGTTCTGTGTCTCTTCGTCTGTCAGTCCTTCCCAAAGTACTTTTACATAAATTAGGCAGCTTCAAGCACGTTTTATGCAGTAGGAAAAGGAAGAGTTATGAAAAAACCCAACCTGTTTTGTGAAGCTGGCAGTGAAAAGAGCCTGAAACTATTGTTGACCTTGGCCAGTGGATGAGTTCAGCAGCTACCAGCTCTGCCTGGCTGCCATTTAGCTAATGAACCTGCTGATTCCCGCCCCATCGGTGCTTTAAAGCCAAGAGGAACTGGGGTCTTTCTGAGTCACTGCTGGGGAACCTGGGTTACCAGTCTCTGTGAAGAAAAGGAAAGTTGGCTTTCTTCCCACTGCTGCTGGAAAAACTTATTTGTTTGATGGATCACAAAGACATTTAAAATCCTAACCAAGATGTGTGCTTGGCTACTGTAACTTCTGCCTTCCCCCAAGTGCTCAGTACCCAAATGAGGGCTCAGCATGTGGGTTAAGTGTTTCTCATGAGATGATCCCATCGCACAGAGGCAACGCACTGTGAGGCTGCCAGCAGAAGGGCTTCTGATGGTCTTTGTAAGGCTAACAAATCACTCTGAACTGGATAGAAGCTAACACAAAAGAGAATCCAGCCCTTTTCTTCCCAAACAAGAACTTTCAGCCCAGCTATGTTTCGTGAAATATGATGGAAATGTTTAGCTTTAGTTCCAGTGCAGAGAAACACCAGGTGTTTGGCACCCTGAAAGAAGCTGTGAAATTGGATTTGTGTTCTCTGAACTTCTTTACGAAACAGACCAGGGGTGAGGAAAGAGAGCAGGACCTGGGGCTAGTGCTGTGGATTGCTTTGAGCTGACCGTGCAGCTGCATCTGCTGCTGCGTGTCCTGATGTCCCGGTCCTGTCTTAGGTCTGTGAGACTAAATCAGAGACTTCTCTGGGAGGCTTCTTTCCCATCCCTGTAGCCAATTTAAGAAACCTTCTCTTTCTCTTCTGTTAGTTTCAGTTTGCTGCTTCCCTGACCAAACTGGGAGGCTACAACAGCCATGAATGGACTGGGGAGAGCTCTGCTTTTTCTCTTTCAGGGCACTGCTTGTGTGTGATGGGAAGAGGAGTAGAGGGTCATCCTGGCAGGAGGCAGAGCCTGATCGTTATCTGTTAACGAGGAAGTCAATTAAAAGGCTGCCATTGCAGAACACTTTCTGATGACTCTAATTATCCAATAATCGTATTATGTTATTCAGTGGTGTGACACGGTGCAAGGCCCTGTGAAATGATGTGGGTGCTTGAGTCTTTGGCAGGCATCTTGTTGCCTATAGCTGTTGGTGGGTCTGCATGTGGCCTGACAAGGCTGGGCAGGCTTGGAGAGCCCTTGGTGCTGAGGATGGGGGTTGCCACGTGGCAGTAGACAGTGGCTCTTCCTCCCCAAATTCATGTCTCCATCCAAAGCCAGTCGGTGCAAGGCCTCTATGAGGCTGGAGGAGTTGGTCTCTGGCTGTCACTGCTGTTTGTTCAGGGACTGCAGAACAGCTGCCTGAACCCTGATGTGTGTGTTTGAACTGGTAACTCTAGTATGATTCCTTCACATGGACAGTGATGGGAGTGGGAGGCAGTTTAAGAGCTGAAATCCTGCCCCCCCCTGTGTATCCAAGATGTAAATAATGAGCATCAAAACCTCTGACCTGCTGATGGTCACACAGCAAATGGCCAAAGTTTGCCCGGCCTCAGCAGGGGACTTAGCAATGCCAAAGCTCTGCTGGTGCTGGGAACGTAGGCAGACCTCTTCTGCAGTTGCTAATGAGGCTGAAGCCATCAGGCCTGCTCCAAATACACTATAGTTTCTAACCAAAGTTGTGGACAAGGAAGGAAACCACCTGACTCTCTTGAAACAGCCTGATCTCTAAGGTTGCTTCCAGCCTGAGCTGTTCTGTGATTCTTGGACTGCAGTCCAGTAACTGCACCGTCTTGGTACAAGAACACTGGGTTTGGCTATTACTTTTTCCTGGGGGAGATAATTCTCCTTCACCTCCTAGGAAAAGGTCTTACCAGGGACTGTAACATCAAGAGGAAGGTTTTGCTTGCTCCTTCAGTAAATGAAAGTGGTGTCCAGCTGACAAGCCTGGCCGCCCTGGGAGCCCCACTGCACTGGTTGTAGCAGGGCTCGCTGAGACTTGTGCTCAGCAGCAGCATGGCAATAAAAGAACAGGTTGTATGTCCATGGTGACTAGAGCTCCTGTGGGGAAGGGGGTGCAGCTTTCAGCTCCTGCTGCAAAGATTATTTTTCTTATGTTAAATGTTTACAAAAGGAAATGCCCGCTTTTGAGGTGGGATGCACCACGCACTGCTCCATTTCCAGAGCTTGGAAGGAAAGGAATAACTCCTCCTCCAGGATTTATTTTTTTTAGGGGAAAGAAGGTAAGAAAGTACCTAAATCCGTTTGAGGCTTCTGGTCTGTAAGCCGTGAAGGGAGGGAGCTTTTCCCTTGCAGCTCAGGCCAGCTAGAGAGAATTGGGATTTAAAATCCACCTCTATGATGGTTACTGCTTCCCAGCTAACATGGCTCTCAGCACTTGTACTGCCCATTCTCAATCCCATTCCTGGCAGCTAATTCCTCCCAGATATTGCACAGGAAACCTGCACAGCTACTGCAGAGTCACAGACTCCACTGGTTTGCTGAAGTCCTTTTGTTAGTGCCAAACCTTTAAACTGGGAACAAAACACTCCTGAATTTTACCCACAGTAGCAGCAGTAATTGTCCTAATAATAACAGCGGTGCCACCACCTTGGTCTCCTGCGGTGATGTTGTGTGGTTAATCTCAAAACCCTTAATAAGTATTGAGAAGTCCTTAAAATGTGCTGTGAGGCTGCTAAGTATTGTTCTACTCCCGGAGGTGTGCAAGTGGCAGCAAGAAGGGTTATCAGGAAGGAGTCAGGATGTAGGAGGTCTGGTTTCTTAGAGACTTGCCCTTTTGCTTACCCTGTCTCCCACTGCGTTTGCCAGGTCCTTTGTGCTGGAGTTTTATGATAGGAAAAGATTTGGGGGTATTGGTGGATGAAAAGCTGGACATGAGCATCAATGTGCAACTGCAGCCCAGAGGCCAACTACATTCTGGGCTGCATCAAAATAAGTGTGGACAGCAGGTGGAGAGAGGGAATTCTGCCCTTGTGAGACCTCACCTGGAGTCCTGCACACCTGGAGTTCTGGAGCCACCAACACAAGAAGAATGAGGACCTGTTAGAGCAGGTCCAGAGGAGGCCACAGAAATACTCAGAGGGCTGTAGCCTCTCTGCTGTGGGCACAGGCTGAGGAAATTGGAGTTGTTCAGCCTCAAGAGAAGACTCCAGAGGGACCTTCTAGTGACCTTCCAGTCCTTGAAAGGGACTGTCAGAAGGCTGGGGAAGACTGTTCACAAAGGCAGGGAACAATAGGACAAGGGATTATGGTTTGAAGCTGGAAAAGGGCAGATTGAGGCTGGACAGGAGTAAAAAATTCTTGAATCTGAAAGTGGAGGATCCCTGGAACAGGCTGCCTAGAGAAGTGGTGGAGACCCCATCCCTGGAGCCATTCCAGGCCAGGTTGGATGAGACTCTGAGCAGTCTGGTCTGGTTAGATATGTTTCTGCTTGTTTGTAGGGAGTTGGACTAGATGTCCTTTGGAGATGCCTATGATTCTATAATAAATTCCTCTTCCAGTGCTGTAAAAGCAAGTGGATTCCTGCAGAATATCCCTCTCTGTGGATACGTGGCTGGTGCTGTGCACATGGTCATTGGGGGCTACAGGAGAACACTGCTCAGCTGCTCTGCATCACTGGGGCACAGCAAGAGCAACTGGCGATGGGGAAGCAGAGGCAGCCTGGCTGTGGTACCTTGCTGTGACACCTCCCCACTGCCCACCTCCTCCCAGGCAACCCTGCCACACAATTCCCTTCTAGTGGCCACGTCACTTTGTATCTGTTAAACCTCAGGTAATTGCTTTTAGATGGGTGTAATTAAGAAACCATTAGTGTAAAGTTTCATTTCAGTTTATGCTTTGGTCTCCATTTGAGCAGAGAAATATGAAATTAAGGTATTAGCTCCTTTCAGAGAGATGAGTCATGAGCTAATAAGTTTCAAGAGCTGTTTCTCAGCTGTAATGATTCTGCTTTTTTCTTCCCAAATCTTCTTCTCCTCCTCCCAAATTCTTGCTTCTGGAGAATTCCTTTTAAAAAGAATAAAAGGAGGAGGGAGATGAAATCAGAGTGAGGAGCTGTGACTATGACAAGATCCAGGGAGACAGCAGCTTTCTTTTGTGGAATTTCTCCAAAGCAGCCAGAGATGCACATGATGATGGGCCCAACACACAGGGGACACAACACAAAGGGTTAAACTGTGCTTTGGCCAGGAATGAGGGAAGCGGTGAGTGGCCAAGGTGTCTATGAAGAGACCAGAGAGCACAACTGAACTTTCCAGCACAGAGAGGAGGGATCACAGAATCACAGAATGTTAGGGGTTAGAAGGGACCTCCAAAGATCGAGTCCAACACCCCTGCCAGAGCAGGATGTGAATTTGGTCGGGAAAACTCAAGGTATCTGGTGTGGAAGAGTGCAGCCGTGCCCAGTGTGCGATATCACAGAGTCACAGTAGACCAGATTGGAAAGGATCATCAAGTACAGCCCTTTATGCTAAAGAAACATAGTTTAAGCAAAAACCAGCACCTAGATGAAATGCTCCAGCACCATGTCGCTGCAGGTCATTGAGCCAGGAAGCTCACAGATGTGTGCGTGCCAATGCCCTGCAGACATGGGGCTGCACCACAAGGGGTTTTTCCCATAGCCCAGCCCAGCAAACTCAAGCCCTTTCAATCTAAAGAATCACTTACCCTTCCCCACTCTCCATTTGCTCTGTGCCTCATCCCTGCTCTCCCCTGGGGAGCATCCATCTGCGTTTGTCAATCTGGCAAGTGGCTCTAGCTGTGCTGTGGCACCCGCCAGCCAAACACAGCTGGACAGATGTGCCCTGGCACATGTGGAGAGCAGCTGGGAGACCTGGGGCAGGGAACCTTCACTGTGAGCAGGGCTCCCTTCTGACAGTGCTCTGTGGCAGTGTAGCACTCAACTCGCAGTGGTAGCATCTCCAGACCTAAATCAGTGACAGTCAGAATTGTGTGTACAGTTAATCACAGCTTAATTAAACTACTCGGTCTCTGAGCGAAGGGTGCTGCATGCGAGAAAGGGAGAAAGGGGAAGAGGTGTCCTTAGCTTGAGACAGTGAAATGCTACTGATCATCAATAATGCATGGCAGTAATGTTCCTGTATGAATTGGAAATGCCAAGCAATCAAAGGCCATATGTATTTAGCTTAGATCCACATGATGTCCATGTATTTTTAATAGCGTGGCATCTTTGAAGTGTGTTTATGAAGCACAGCATTGCTCTCCATAGCTGTGGAGGAAAGAAATTGCCCCTGGCTGGCAGGCAGGCTCTTCCTCCCCTCTGTGGGAAGCTGTGAGGATGACTACACACCTCTCCTGGCAGGAAAGAGTGGAGGGAGCTACAGGCTAAACCCCAGGCAGGGACATTCCTTCTTTTTGTCTAATAATAAAGTCACTCCTTAGAAGCAGGTTTGAAATCCCGTGAGGTACAGGGGCTGATTTCTTAAACTAAACTATTCTCTATATTAATGTAACCCGATCTAAACTCAGTCTTCATTTCCTGTTCATAAAATGTTAGGGCTTAGAAGGGACCTCTAGAGATTGTCTAGTCCAACCCCCCCCCCCCCCCCCCCCCA
>VXBP01010253.1:117720-237395 GCA_013400115.1 Rhinopomastus cyanomelas
AGCAGGATCCCCTATGTCAGGCCACACAGGGTGTCATGCAGGCTGGCTTTGAATGCCTTCAGACAGGAGACTCCACAGTCTCTCTGGGCAGCCTGTTCCTGGGCTCTGTCACCCTCACAGTAAGGAAGTTTCTCCTTAGAAAAGAACATGCTGAGGTAGAACTTCCCATGTTTTAGCCTATCCCCATTATTTCTTGTCTTGTTACTGGGTACCATTGAAGAGAGACTGAGTCCTTCCTCTTGACACCCACTCCTCAGATATTCAACAGACATTCAAAATCTCTCTCAGCCTTCTCTTCTCCAGACTAAACAGCCCTAGTTCTCTCAGCCTTTCCTCACAGAAGAGAATCTCAAGTCCCTTAATCATGGCTTTGTAGAACAATATCAGGTTAGTCAAACAAGATTTCCCCTTAGTAACCCCATGGGGTTAGAGATGACCTCCAGAATGAGCTGTTCCATTACCCCTCCAGGGATGGACATGAGGTTGACTGGTCTGTAGTTACCTGGGACTTCCTTCTTTCCCTTTCTGTTGGTTTGATCATTTCCAGTGCACCTGCAGGATGAATGTTGCTGGCACTACAGAAAAATTAACCAACAGCCTATACATTTTACACGTTTTCTTGAAGGTTGTGTTTGGTTCCTGTGATGTTTCCTAACTGGTGAGGAAATGGGGACTGGGATCCGATGAGAAATTCAGGCTATTCCTGTCCCAGTGGGTGTCCTGAGCTGGTAGCTGAAGTGAAACTCAAAAGGAGAGGTAAAATAAAAAAGGAAAATATTAAAAAAAGTAAATCATGTGTTTGCTTAGTAAGAAGAAGTCAGTCATATGCTCTTAGAATGTTGGGACAACTGACGAGGGAAGCAGTGGGCTGCTGAGTTCTCTAAATCAAGGCTAGGGCCTTTTTTCCAAGATGCATCCTAATATAGCTGGGAATTTTTGCACAGCTGCCAGCTTATGTCTTGAAAATGAGGAACCAGATGCTTTAGTCTTCTGTGAGAGCTGGTGAGTTTGGGATGAAACTAAAATCCAGGTGATTCCTGCAGCTGTTGCTGCTTGTTTTATTCAGCTGGTCAGTGCTGTTGTGGAAAATACTAACCTCAGCTGAGGCAGGAGGTGCTTGTGGTTATAGCAGCAGCAGCCTTGAAACCCTCTCTGTTTCTGGAGGTATTTCTGACACCCTAAGGTGCAGGAAGGATACACAGACATCACACTATCCCAGCTGGTGATCCAGCAGCTCTGCTGCTCTCCCTGCACAGCTGGTGAGTCCACCAGAAGAGTGGCATTTGTCAAAGCCAGAAAAGCTCCTGAGAGCTGCAAAGCCCTAATTCCAGAGGAGACTTTAGTGAGTGTTGATAAAAATGACCCTGCTACTGAAAAGCCTCAGTGGGGACCCTACTCTCTCACCTCAATTAAGACACTTGGAGATACCTCCCTGATTTTTTCCAGCCACCTTAGACCATGGCCCCTTGTCCTTCCTGGTCCTGCCAAGGGGATGGGCAAGGCACAGAGATTCTCCATGAAGGCACTCCAGAACCCAACCAAAATTAAAGAGAGATGGTAGAGGAGGGTGGGGAGAGGGCAAAGAAGGTGTGTTACTACAAAACTAATTCTCCTCCTATTTTGGGTTGTGAACCTGCTAAATTGCCTGTTGGGTTATGTAAGAGAAATCATTGTGTTGGTGGTGAAAGGGCAGCCTTGTACAGAGAGCTGGGGACATCGCTGGAATTTTAAGTAGCTGGGGAGAGGCAGCGAGCAGGCGCCTGTCCAAACCCACCCGTCCTGCTTCCTTCCTGGCGTGTTGTGTGTGCGGTTGGTACATGGGCAAGGTCATTTCACATACGGACCCGTGTCAGCCTGGCCAGTGCTGCTGCCCTCGTGCTCTGTCTCTCCCTTCCCCCTGTTCTCGCATTTCTTCCCGTCCCTTCCCTCCGACCTGCACCGTGCTGCCGGCACTACAGGAAAATTAACCAACAGCCTATACATTTTACATGAGATCCTGAGACCAGAGAGAAATTAATTTGATGTTGTCTTTTGATAAAGATGTAGCACAACACCCCCACCCCCCCCGACTTCAATTTGTTGGCCCCCCCTTTACAAACACGTTTTCTTGAAGGTTGCCGTTTGGTTCCTGTGATGATTAGAAGCGCATAAATAAATAAATAACCCACTTCAAATAACCCCTAGCTTGTAAATAGGAACAGAGAGAAGAACACCACCCACAGAAGAACAAAAAAAGAATCAAATCAAGTCAAATCCACAGGCCAGTTGCTGCTGGTTTGGATTAGCTGGGTGTATTGTGTGCACGAGCTTTGGTTGCTCCTGTATTGGTCCCTAAAGACCTTGGGTTTGTAGGCACAGCTTAGAGGGCACGAAAGACAGAGCAAACTCAGTCATCTCTGGAAAAGCTGTTGCAGCTGGAAATGGTGGGAGGAGTCCAAACTGCAAAAGGAGAGAGCTGGAGGCCATCACCAGGTAGTCATTTTGAGCACAGAAATGCTACCGGGGGCTTCATTTCTTTGCTAAAGAGGCACGAGGTGGTACTAAAATCTGTGATGGCTTTTAGGAGGTTGAGAGGGGAGGATGTGCAGAGGAGGTGGAAAATTGAAGTACAGGATGAACCGGTTGCAGTGCCCCGAGCGGAAGCTCATGTTAAGACTTTGTCCATGAGCCTTACCCGGTCCCCCGGCCATTTGGTTAATGGTTCCTTATGGAAGCCCTTTCAAGTCTTGTACAAACACTGGGTAGTCCCAGATATTTTCCCAGGAGCTATCAGTGACTGGAGCTAAGTTAAGAACTTCTGTTTTAGCTTCTTTTTCAAATATATTTCAGAAAAAAAAATGGTACAGGGTAAAATCTCCTTCAAATAATTTAGGGTTTGAAAATATGTTTGAAAAGAGAATGAAAGGAAAAGAAACAATTGCCAGCAAAGTCCAAACCCCTGTTTAATCTGGAGCGCTACGTTTGCTTGAGGAATTAAGCACTCAAAATCATTTAACCTCTTCACCTATTTTTCCTTGAAACTGGTATTTAAAATGAAAATGCTGATGTGAAACAACAAAAAGCTTAGAGAAGACTTTTTGAAAAGATCTTTTAACAAAGTTTGGAAATGTTTAAAGATTTCCAAAATCCCTTCTGCTCCCTTTTTACTTCCTTTTGGTCCAGAACTTCTCACTAAACTCTATCCCAATTCACCAAGATTTGCAGTTATTTGAAAGGAAATGTTTCCATTGATGTTTTCATCACTTTTGCAGAGTGCCCCACTGATGCTAAGGCAGAGAATCATCTGGGTTCTTTCTGCCTCTGTGCTTTGAACATCCATCTACCTGCCACCAATAGATTTTCTTCCTGTGGTTTTTACATCATTTATTCTGTTATTCCATCAAATGAAGGCTCTCACGTCTTCTGACCTTACACCCCTTCTTTGTTTTTTTCATAGCTCCCAAATAATCTCTTTATAGCACCAGACTGAACTCTATAGAACCAGCTTTAAGGTCTTGCCCAAACGTGGGTGTTGAGGATGGTGATGGGCTTTGCGATCTCCAAAGATTCCTTCCAACTTATGGGGTGGCAGAGGTTTCCAGTCAAGAAGCTGACTCTCCAGATACTACCTTTCTTAGATATTTTTCAAGACATCATCAATATCTAAAGGCTGAGTGTCAGGAGGATGGCAACAGACTCTCCTCAGTTGTTCCCTGCAACAAGGCAAAGGGCACTGGCCATGAACTGAAACACATGAAATTCAATGTGAACAGGAGAAACAATTTTACAGTGAAGGTGACAGAGCCCAGGCCCAGGATGCCCAGAGGGTTTGTGGAAGAGTGAGTGTCAGGAGGATGGAGCCAGGCTCTTCTCAATGTCATCTAGTGATGGGGCAATGGGTGTGAGCTGGAACATAGGAGGTTCCATATAAATATCAGAAGGAACCTCTTGACAGTGAGGGCGACAGAGCACTGGAACAGGCTGCCCAGGGGGATTGTGGAGTCTCCTTCTCTGGAAAAGTTTAAAACCCTCCAGGCTATGTTCCAGTGCAACTTGGTCTAGGTGATCCTGCTGTGGCAGGGGGATTGGACTAGATGATCTTTGGAGGTCCCTTCCAATCCCTAATGCTCTGTGGTTCTGTAGAATCTCCTGCTCTGGAGATATTCAAACTTGTCTAAATGTTTCTGAGGGATCTGCTCTAGGGGATCCTGTTCTGGATCTGGGATTCTCCTAATATAGGTTTGGACTAGGTGATCTTCAGAGTTACCTTCCAACCCCTACCATTCAATGATCCTGTGATCCCTCTCTTTTACAGAGAGCAACATAACTGCTGCAAATTAGGTTTTCTATATATTTTTAGGAGCAGAATTTAAAGGCCACTTTGCAAGGCAAAAAAGATAAGAGTGTAACAGAAATGTGTGACATCTGACTCTTTCTTGGAGACTTCGCTTTGATTTTTCTTGAATTGTTTTTTGTCTGAATTTTTAATAGAAAGATTTAGGCAGCCTGTCACTCTTTATGTATGGGAAACATAATGCTCTTTGATGTTCTCAGTTACTGTGTCATGTTTACGTGCTCTGACAGTCTTTGAACTGCGGCTCACTGCAGACAATGGGAAGGGATTCTCAGAGGGGTGGAAAAAGATTTTCAAAGAGCCCCATTTACTAGTCCAGAAATGGCAGCATTTCCCTGACATCCACGATGGTTCCCAGCGCCTTCAACTCAAGACAGTGTTTGACTGACAAAGCTGCATGACTGAGCCCAAGGTGTGTGATATCACTCCGTGCTGTGTCAACACTTGAAGGGTTTTAGTAAACACTAGAGCTATTCAGAAACTTCTAACAACTTGATGTAAGGACAGACTAACTTCTGGGGTTTTGCAGAATTATTGTCAGTTACTCAAAAATAAAACAACCCTCGGTAGAAGTGCAGATCCATATTTCACCCAACTGCTGATGGCAGTGACAGGAACTGCTAGTAAAATAAATGCAACCCTTCCGTGAGGGGTTTCGTAGGTGTCTAAGAACATAAAAGAGAGAGGCTGCTGTTGCAGGGAGCTGTGGTACCCACACACCCACACCTGTTCTCGCTGAATGTTAACCAAGCCTGTGAGATCCCTGGTGGAGCTGCCCGGCAGCTGTCTGTCCTCTTCGCTTCTCACCAGCACAGCGACACCTACAAAAGCGAAATCCCAGAGCAGTGATCTGTAGATCACTGTGCATGGCTTAGCACGTTGTTTAACGAGCTTCAGAGCACAAAGCAGAGTGTATTAGTTCAGGCGGGTCTTTCATTACAGTCTGCAGCCAGATCTTTTGTTTAGCCGTTCAGCCGGGCTGATTACTCTTTCGAGATCTGTGGAAGGTTTGAATTAAGAAATGCCTACCTACCAAAACGCACGTTCTGTTGTTGTTTTGAAAACAGCAACAGCTGAAAGGCTTCTGCCATCACAGCACAGCCCCCATGAGCTGGATGCCATGGGCAGGGAGCAGCAGGAGGTGTAGGAGCCGCCGGTTCTGCAGCTGCCCGGGGCTGATGCACAGCACAGCTGCACACAGACAGGCACCCGGGTGTTGCTACGTACCACGCACAGGAGGCTGGTCTTCTCCTTCCCCTTATTGTGCATTTGGGATCCAACACAGGGTCTTTGCCCCTGTGAACATCCCTGACCATGCTGCAAGGTGCATTTTGCTCTAATCCCTGGTGTGGCTGCAGTGCAGCTTCCTCTCTGTCCTCATCCTCACCATCCTAGTGAGGACTAACCTGATCACGGCACTGGAGGCAGTCTCACCAGTTCTGTTTAACAGTCAGTTTGGAAACCTGGCAGGGGGGACTAGGCATTCAAGTCCATTTTCGTCTCCCTCTTCCAAGCACAAAACCTAACAGACCCCTTCAGAAAAGGCTCCCTGTCACAGGAAAGGGCTCCTCTGTATGCGAGTTGCAGCATCTATTTTTCAAGATAACCTTTACCTCTTGTACAGAGTGTTAGCTTTGCTGCAAAAGAGAAAAGCCAAGATAACTCCTTCACCTGTGGAACATTATTACACTTTCTGGAAAAAGAAGGATGAGTTGTTCTGGTGCATGATAATGGAGGTGGAACCGGTTGGGCAGAAGCAGGTACCCAAGTCTCCTCTCTTTCTCCCCAAGTATCTCTGCAATGTCACTCTCTTTTCTCTGTCTTTCTTCCCACCTCTGACACAGGCTGATTTTTCTCTCTTCCATCACTCATTGCCTGCAGATTTTCCATTTTTCTTATGCACAATATAACATCCTCTGGGGCTCAGCAGCAGCAGCCCTGACCAACAGCTCTGTTTGTGGTTTCTGGTGAAGCAGTGTCTGGAGACCTGCCCTGCTGTGCTCAGCGCCGTACGACCAGAGCACTGACTTCTGCAGTGAGGAGTTTCCAATCTAAAACTTTGGTGCTTTGCATTTGGCTGCAAATTGTGGTCTGTGGAACATTTCCCCCCTGGGAAAAGGCAGTTCTTTAGGTAATAGGTAGAAATGTGGATGCTTGAGTGGAGCAGTCTAATTCCAATGACATTTCAAAGGCAAAATATTGAATCAATTTGAAATCAAAATGGATTTTAAATTTTTTATTATTTCAGCTGTTTCCTGCTCCATTTCCCACTTGTTTTCACTTCTATATTAGAATCTTAATTTTATTCTGTTACATATCTTTACACTGCTCAGTATTGCGGCACTAAACTGCGTTTCAATAATATCAAAATGAAGCATTTGAGTCGATGGTGGCAAAACTTCTGCAGAGAAGTATTTCAAAACCCCATATTTTCTGATTTGGTCCTGTCTGAGACATAAACAGATGTTTAGTTGCTAGATTTCTCTGGAGACGCGATGCCTGTTTTCTCATCAACTTTGATGATGAGCCCTAAGAAATCCTGAGCTCCATCAGATGGAACAAGGCACATTCCGACGGATCTTGCGGAATGGAGGCAGATATTGCTGTGTGACAGTGATGTATGGCAGAGATTCCCCCTGTCCCTCGGCACGCCCCAGCTCCTTGTGAGAAAGTGCTCCCCTGCTCCCAGCTCTAAGCTTGATGCCTCATTCCACGGATTATATCAGCAGAGGAAAGGGGCTGGTTGCCACAATTCCAACAGGCAGCAACCCTGACTGGCCACCAGCCTTTTTATGTCCCACAGGTATCTACAATGGGAATCGTAGAAGGGTTTAGGTTGGAAAAGACCTTCAACTCATCCAATCCAATCATTATTCCAACTGTCCCAAGGCTGCTGCTAAATCCAGTTCCTAAGCTCCAGATCTCCACGACTTTTAAACACATCCTGGGACAATGATTCAACCCCCTCCCTGGGCAGCCTGTTCCAAGACATGATTGGAAGGAAGAAGTTTTTCCTATTGTCTAACATACCACCTTTCCCTTTTCCTTTCCCTTTTCCTTTCCCTTTTCCTTTCCCTTTTCCTTTCCCTTTTCCTTTCCCTTTTCCTTTCCCTTTTCCTTTCCCTTTTCCTTTCCCTTTTCCTTTCCCTTTTCCTTTCCCTTTTCCTTTCCCTTTCCCTTTCCCTTTCCCTTTCCCTCTCACATTTTGCATTTCTAGGTTGCCTTTTTTTAGGTTCCTGTTGTTTTTTTTCTGAACTAACAAACATCCATCAGTGCAGGGATGCAGGGGGTCACACAGACTCCCACATCCACCTGGAAGGGAGGGAAAGCATCTCAGATGGGATTAGGATTTTAAATCAAAACCAGAAATAAATGGTGTGGGTAGAGCATCATAGCAGCCAGTTACCTCCTGCTCTGGAGCAGGACTGCAGTGGGTTTGGGGGGCCCGTCTGACTTTGTGCTCTGATCACAACGGCACGTGTTTGCAGAGGTGGCGGTTTCCCATCGAGTGAATCCTACTGGCAGGGGAAAAGTTGTGCAGCGCATGCACTGGTGAGTTCTGTGCAGATTAAAACAGCTCTGAAAGTTGCCACACAGAGTCCGTGCTGCACCATAAATTACAGGGTGGTTATTTCTTAGTTATTTAGCGGTTACAGTGTAATTAGTTCCACTTAATGTCAGCTTTTGTCAATACGCCTTCTATTAGGCAGGAAACTGCAGCGGGGTTTTGAAGCTGCAGCAGTGCCTGAGCTTCCCAGAGCTTGGACTAGGGCAGAGAAGGCGAGGTTGTGCTGTGGGGAGGGGATGGGGCCGTTGTGTGAATTCCAAGCCCATCTCTTCTCTCCAGCTTTCCTACAAGCCTACACATCCTCACACACACACATACCACACACACATCTCTTCTCCAGGATCAATATTCCAGCCCTGACTGCAGAGAGGAATCCAGCAGGTCCCTGGAGAAGTTTGCTTTGGCTGCTCAGAAACAAACAGACAAACAAGCAAATAAAACCCAAGAGCTGCCTTAAGACAGAGTTTGTTGCATACATGCTGCAGAAGAGACTAATTAAGAAGTTTGCCTTAGATTTTAGGGATTCCATCTTTCACTGAAGGAGTGCTTGATTTCCAGTCTGTGGCTGCTTTACTCTTAGTTGTGACTTTCCTTCCTCCCCTCTTTCCTTTTTGTTTTTTTCCTTTTGAAACTGTAGAGAGATCATTAGGAGTTGACACTGGTGAGTTTTGCCATTGCTCAAACCAGGCTGGGATTTTTCTCCATAGTCTAAAGTTGGTGAAAATCAGGGGTCGAGGAGAAGCACAGAGAAATATTTTCCTGGGTCCTGATTGTCTGATTCAAGCAGACTTGAAGGTGAGTGCTTCCTTCTTGTGGCATCTCTTTCTCTCTGGAGATGTTTAAAACCTGTCTGGATATGTTCCTGTGCAACTTGACCTAGGGGATTCTGCTGTGGCGGGGGGGTCGGACTAGATGATCTTTCAAGGTCCCTTCCAGTCCCTAATGTTCTGTGATTCCACCTAAGGCACCTCACGTTAGGGCATCACCAGCCTTTGGAAGCAGCTTTAGTGTGAAAGATCCTTCTAGCTGTTTCAAATTACCAAACATGTAAAAAGCAGATCACAGAGTCATAGAATCATGGAACAGTTTCAGCTGGAAGAGACCTTTAAGATCACTGGAGACGTTTAAGACCCACTTGGACGTGTTCCTGTGTGACTTGGTCTAGGTGATCCTGCTGTGGCAAGGAGACTGGACTAGATGTCTTTCGAGGTCCCTTCCAATCCCTAATGATTGTATGATTCTATGATCAAGTCCAACCTTTTCCTAGCCCTGCCATCATCACTAAACCCTGTCCTTTAACGCAACATCTACCCTTCTCTTAAACACCCCCAGAGATGGCGACTCAGACACAACCTGACTGTTGCCTGAGCTGTGAACAATGAGATGGTTGGAAATGACAACAGAAATTCTTTTAAGATTCCGTGGTAATGGAGCTGATTGGACTAATTCTCTCTTGTTTGTGCCACCAGCTCAGGTCTAGGTAAATGCACAGAAGTAGAAAAGAATCAGCATGGCTTCAAATAATTATTTTAATATATAATTTTCATAATTCCATCCTCCCATATTCCTCTCTGTATGATTTTCCTCTATGAATATGCTGTGTTGATTTCACACAGGGCCTTGCATATGCTAAAGCTGCTCCTTGAGGAAGAATTAGGTATTCAGTTCAGGAAAAAATATCTTGCAGAAAGAGCATAATGGGGATGTTGGTGTTAATACATCCTCCAAACATACAATGAGGTTCCACCAGTTGTCTTGCACCCCTCTGTGTCCACCAGGAGGTCAGGGACGATGGAGCTCCTCCTGCTATTATGCAATAAACAATAACAACAGCAGCAATAAACATTTGCTCCACAGAAGTTTTTCAGGGAAACATGTGTTTCAGAATTAATGTGCATGGCTATTCAGCAGTGATTGCAACCTAATAGGAATAAAACCAGAGGCATCTGACCCACTGCAGCTGAAACACTGAGACCAACTAACACCTCTTCCAAGAAACCCTTGGAGACTGCATGTGTGTATATATATACACACATAAAAATCCTCAACTCTGTTTGAATAATGAAGGATTGTAAGGAAAAAGTCATGATCTGAGGAATACCATAGGCAAGAACAGAAGATAAATTCCTCTGATAAATAATGTAATGAAAACTACTCACTCAGCTGAGTCCAGTCCACCTTGCACAGGTTTACATCCATATGGAGTATTCCTTCTCTCAGCGGGCAACCTCTTCCCAAATACACGGAGTGAAATGCATGCAGAGATTTATGGCTGGTTCTCCTGAATATTTCAGCCCACATTAGATCATTTTGGCCCACCAAAGACCCCTGCCACAGCCACCCAGGAAAAAAGTAATTGGCTGTGTTAATGCTTGGCTGCTCCCTATCCTAAAAGACTTGTAGAGTCAGTAGGGGCTGCAACCTGTGGTACGTTGACTTATTGGAGAGATGCCAGTTGGAAATCAGCGTGGAGGTTAGCCGAGTCTCTGTCCACATGGGGATAAATGTATCTTGAGCATGTAAATGAAGCAGAAGGACTGGTGTGTTGTCTGGCTTCAGGGTTGTGGCTTGTTGCACTACAAGTCAAAGACTGGGGCAGAAGAGCTAAAAATGGTATCTTTAGCAGCAGCTTTAGAGTCTTTCCTGTTTGACACTACTCAGGTTCCCCCAAACCAGCTCCAAAGGCTGGCTTGAGATATCCGTGTCCCACAAAACCTATGCCATGAGGCCAAGGATGCTGTGCAGTTCCCTGTTGGGGGTGAGAGCTGCAAGGAGGTGACAGTCTTACCCAAGTCCAACCCCTGTGTTCTACCACCCCCATGGTATTTGGTTTCTCTGAACCATGTTTCCTGTTTCCTCTCTCTTTTCCTGGGTAAGCACACTGAGCACCGGTGTGGGACATGGGTTTTATGGGTTCTCACCATTTCCTCTGCAGAGAACCCTTCTGTCCACACTGCTTCCTTTCCTTGATTTCTTCTGCTTTATTCTGTCTCCCTGGGAGGAAGCCTGACTGTCTGTTGGCACTGCCCCAGCCTCCTACCACCCTGACCAAAGCAGATACAGATCTCTGACAGCCAAGGAGCAGGAGAAATGAAGAGGATTAAGGGATCAGGGAAGTTAGGATTAGCCCTTTGACAAGGGATAACACAGAAAGGAGGAACAGAATTAAATTCCATTGGGACCAGGATAATTTCTCTATCTGGGCAGAGGCTGGAAGGTCCTCAGTGACATCAAGGGAGAGTTTCTAATGTCATCAAGTGTTTGTCATCTCCTTTTTGCCTCTCTCCCACACAAGCCCATGCCTACCGGCACTGAACCTATATCCAAGCTTAGCTGTTCCAAATCGGGAAGGTGTTGGCTGGGGAAGGGGAGGATGTACTGAGTCACGATCTCCATGCTGTATCCATAACTTCTGGGGCTCAGTGATGGAAATCAAAATGAGCTACCACCTACGAAAGCCTTGTGACAGGGACTGTGGTGTCAGCCCAGGCCTGTCAGTGAGGTTGGTGGGGAGTGAAGCACCTAATAGTCTTCCCTGGAGCAGAAATTTGGCCATAAGGGGTTGGAAGTCAGTCGAGTGGAAATGGAAATGTCTTGGTTGGTTAGTAGGAAACCACTGGGATGGATCCAGTGTTACTCTGAAATACTTTTTGATGCCTCTACGTGCTTGGCCCCAGCAAGTTTGCTCTCTGCTGTTATAACAAATGTGGAGCTGAGTAGGTTTTGCAAGTTGGCCAAGGAGGAAGTTTCTTGTAACCACAAGTTGTTCGGGAAGAGTAGAGTAAGGACACGAGAAAAAGGGGATGAGGTGGGACAGAGCAGGAAGCGGTAGAGAACATCAGCAAAAAGAGGGAATGGACTGTGCGTTCTTAAAGAATCAACAGTCCGCCTAGAAAAGGGAATTACCCAGGGGAGCGGAGTGTGTGTGTGGAGCTGTGAGAAATGTTATGGAAGAAAGATATTAAGGCGAAGCAACTGATATTTGAAATGTTATTTGAAGAGAAGTTTTAATCTGATAGGGCGCAGACAGAATTAATGGGTTTTCAATGAGTTGCTCAGCGCTTCGGGACAGTGCTGGGAACAAAGCAAGGGTTCTGCTGCAGGAGGTCAGTGCCACGTCCCCAGCACAGAGCACACACTGTCAGAGAAGAAATCAAAAAAGCAATTGAGAAATCAGCGCTGGTAAATTCCTCAGAGATTGAGGGAGAGTTGTAAAAACAAACCCAAAAGCCCTAACTCCCATCCCTGCTTTCCTGTTAATTACCCAGGAGTTGGGTTTAGACGTCTAGAATCAAGGGTGGGGAATGATGGTGCGTAACAGTCCAGTCCTTGGACACCAGCCCCTCTGTGGGAGGGACTAGCTGGGCTGCCAGGAGAAGCGTTTGGAGAAAAACTCATCGCAACCCAAAATCTGCAAAGTTTCTTATGAACTACTGTATCTCCTATTCACCTTGGTGACTGCATGACCCTGTTGTCCCTCTGGAAGGCAGGAGAACTCATTTTGAAGACACTGCTGTTGAAGAGCAGTGCAAGGGAAAACAGAAAGAGAGAATGGAACCAGGGAAAAGGAAGGAGGAAAACTGCTCACAGACAGAGCAGGAAGATCCATATTCAAATAAATATCAGCACCTTGGGGGTGAAAAGCAAAGCTCCCTGGGCCATCCAGAAATCTCATCAACTCCGTAGCTCTTACTTATTTTCTTTTTTTCTGTGTATCTGCCTCATTCTATCTTGCTTTGCCCTTTAATTCTTATTTTCTTCTTGTAGTCCTTTAATGCAATCAGAGTCTGCAGGTCTCTTGTGTTTCCCGGAATCCCAGTTAAGATCTTGCTGGCATCTGGAAGGCAGAGAGTGGCAGGGGTCTACCTTTTGAAATCAGGGTTTATAGTCTTTCAAGGCAGAAGTCTCATCTTCCATGTTGCCCGTGTGCAGCATCCCATCGCGTTTGCGTCACAGCGGGGCCCGAAGGACAGTCTCTCGGTATAAATGACCGACACCAATAAGCTCTTATCTCATTACAGTAAGACAAAGGAAAAGATGGGGCTTAAACTTAGTAGATGCAGGACTTAGACTGTCCTACCCAAACAAACCACCTCAATTTAATGGTGCTGAGAACGGCAGGGTTCCATATACATCATCCCATCAGGAAGAGCTTCACTCTGCTCCTCTGCCAATTGTTCCTGTCTCAGTAAAGGGATTGATTTAAGTGATGGAGGAAGGTGGATCTGTTCTGCAGTGCAAAGAATGTGTGAAGCCAAAAATCAGGTAATAATAGAAACCTTCGTTCCTGAGCCTTTTCAGAAAAAGATTTACAAGTAGCTTTTCTGGAGCAGTAAAGATTTTTCTCTTCCCCCCCCCTTGTTTTTTTTTCCTTTTTCCTTTACCACAGTGAAATCTTTAACAAATAATCATTTTACACCATACAGTTCATCAATAAAAGCAATAACACCGGGTTATGTAATAAATTAAATACGATGTGCAGTTGAGAGTAATCGTGCTTTCAGGCATCAGCTTCTTGTCACATTAAGGGCTCTGGCAAACAGGTTTAATATTTGTGGAATGAACAGAATTATTGACAAGCAGAGGAGGAACTAGACAGCAAGTGAGCATCATATTAATTTTTCAGAGGCTGATATTGCTTTTCCTGCTGACATCGCAACAAACTTTCAGGGGAGGCTTTTGCGGCAGAGGGTTTGGGTCGTGGTGATGGTGGCTTGTTTTCTCTTGCTGTTTCTCCTGCCATCCTGTCAAGTTCAGGTTTATGTGAAGGGAGAAGGGAAAAGGGAAAAAAATAGCAGTGGCTCACAACATAAGAGTTGCTTTACCTTTGGAGCTATTCTCCTAGATAACTCGGTTCAAGGCTACTTCAGATTAACTCCAGTTCTACCTTTCACTCTACCAGTGGGCATCCTTAATTCTTTTGCAAAATGGTTCATGATTCCCATCACACGTCAACAATATACAGGGATACAGGGATTTCCCACTGCCCCTCAGTTAGGGAGACTCTGATGGCAGACGTACTGGAGACCCAATCACAGAATCCCCTCAGTTATGGAGAGTCTGATGGCTGGAATACTGGAGACCCAATCACAGAACATTAGGGATTGGCCATGGGCCCCGATGGGATGGACCGGCAAGTGCTAAGGGAGACTGTAGAAGTCATTTCTAGGCCACTCTCCATCATCTTTGCTAAGTCATAGGGATCAGGATAGGTGCCTGGTGACTGGAGGATAGCAAACGTCACTCCAATCTTCAAAAAGGGTAAGAAGGAGGACCGAGGTAACTATAGAGTGGTCAGCCTCACCTCCATCCCGGGAAAGATGATGGAACAATTTATCCTTGATGCTGTCTCTAGGCCCAGAGAATCATTAGGGATTGGAAGGGACATTGAAAGATCATCTAGTTCAATCCCTCTGCCACAGCAGGATCACCTAGACCAAGTGACACAGGAACGCACACTAATCCCTCAATGAAGTCATTAATGAATAGCCATCAAGGACAAGAGGGTCATTAGGGACAGTCAGCATGGCTTCACCAAAGGGAAGTTTCTTACTATGGAAGTATGAAGAGAAGTCAGCTGAATCATCTCAGTTTCCTGATATTCAGAACTTCTGGGTAGGGTCACATAGGTAGTTAGAAGAATCTCACAGGTAACTGGTGATAGAACAAGAGGGAAGGGCTTCAAACTGCACCAGGGGAGGTTTAGACTGGAAATTAGGCAACTTTTTTTTACTGAAAGAGTTGGTCAGGGCTTGGAACAGGCTGCCCAGGGTCAGGGTTGAGTCGCCACCCCTGGATGTGTTTAAAGATCATTTAGATGTGGTGCTTAGAGGTCTGGTCCAGTGGTGAAATTAGTAGAGTTGTTGGTTGGACTTGATGATCTCAAGGGTCTTTTCCAGTCTGAATAATCCTGTGATTGGAATAGAAATTGAAAAGTCAAACTTGCTGAGATCCAAGTTGTCCAGTTTTCTGAAATGACTAGAAGTGTAGAGAGTGATGACAATTCACCTTCCTACCCAAGAATCTTCAAAGAGCTACAAACACAGCTGATGGAGGAGAAGAAAAAGTGTGAATGGCTGCTCTGAGCATGTGCTCTGTCTGAGGCTGAATTTAGAAGGTAAAAATAGCCGCTGACATTTTTCTTGTCTCAGATTTGAGCCCTAATCACCGCTCCCTTCCTCTGTTTGTCTCATGCAATTTGTCAACCCAGGAAGATAAATTAAAAAAGGGAAGCATTAGCTAAAATGACTAACATGCTTTTGTGTTGATGGGATATGGAGAGGCAGAGGAGGAGGTTTCTGTGGTGTGGTGGTCAGTGACTCCTCAGATCAGAGGTGTCTGATAGAAGTTGTCACTGGAGATGCTCACAAAGAGCATCTATCTTGAAAATTCTGCATTGCTGGGAGAAAAACTGCCCAAAATGATTCTCTGGGCTGCCTTTTACATTGTGGGTGGGATGGACTTGGGCTTCTCTTCAGCATTTCTGTGGCAGTGAGTGAGAGATCTAATCTTCTAGGCAATTACATGGAAGAATCCCTACAGGAGGCAGTTTGGGAATACTCTCCCTCACCATTTTTGGAGTTGGAACTCATCTCTGCTATGAGGGCAGGCTGAGGGAGCTGAGTGTGTTCAGCCTGAGGAAGAGGAGGCTCCAGGGTGACCTGACAGTGACCTTTCAGTACCTCAAAGAGCCTACAAGAAGGCTGCAAAAGGACTGGGCTACGAAGGGCTGGAGTGATAGGATGAGGGACAATGGTTTCACGTTAGAGAAGGGCAGATTGAAATGGGCTGTTAGGAAGAAGTTCTTTAGCAGGAGTGGGGGCTGAACACTGGAACAGGTTGCTCAGGGAGGCAGCTGAGCCCCCATCCCTGAAGACTGTAAAAGGGGAGGCTGGGCAAGGCTCTGGGCAACCTGATCTAGTTGAGGATGTCCCTGCTCACCATAAGGGGCTTGGACTAGACTTTGACCTTTCGAGGTCCCTTCTGACCTGGGACATTTTGTGTTTCTATGGTCTACATCAAAGTGATCTACTCTTTCCTTTGAGTGTTTTTCTAAATCTTAGGAACACAGAGAGGAATAAAATGGGAAGGAGGAGAGCACAAGAGAGAGGTCTCAGCTGGTCAGTGGTGCTTTCACAGGCTCTGTTTCAACCCTTTCCCTCTCCTCTGTTATCCCCGTCCAAAGCTCTGTGGGTGTTCATGTGGCTGGCAAGGCCGGCAGTGCTGCCATGAGCTGGCCAGGCTTTGGAGCTTGGCAGTGCTGCCATTTGCTTGGCCTGAAAACAATTACTGTTGTTAGAGAAGGGTTTTGCAGGCCCCATCAAATAACCCTCAGGTCAGGTTTGTTCATCCCAGTCAGTTTTCATAGGGTGACCTTGGAATGTGCAGATAAATGTTTCCTAATGACCTTGGGTTCTCTGCAAAAATCCATCACCACTGAAGATGGCCCTGGCCATGGCTTCCCTTTAGCTGTGAAACGTGCCAGCCACCTCGTCCGACAATACCCCACAGTGACCTCAGTTCTTCAAATGAAAGTCAGAGTATGAGAGAGCCAAAGAGGAGCTGGGGAGAGAATGGAGCTGTTTGTCTTAATCAGAATCAGACCCAGCCTCCCCACCTACTCCAACAGATCAAATCAAATCAAAACCCTGGTGAGAGCAAGATTTTTCTTCAATGAAAGGTGATAAAAAGTGTGGGCTCCAGTTCTCCTCTGCTTCACCACAAAATCTGGGAAACTGATGGATGTTGTCAACACTAAGATATTTGTCTGTGTGAGCTTCCCCAGTGCTGCGCTGCCGTTTGTTTTGAGGGCTTTGTGTTCTCCTTTCTCCCGACACTGGACGGGTCACTGGGCTGGGGAAGTCCAGCCAAAAAAAGAACTGAGTGTGATGGTCTTGAGGGCAATAGACACAAGGTCCCTTTCTGCCTATGAACTGGTTTTTCTGTTTCACCCTTTCTATGTGGAGAAGGAACCAGGAGTGATGGATGTTAAAGCACCAGGAAGGAATCAAGACATATTTGGAGGTCTGGGACAAGTGTGTGAGAAGAAGGTACAGGAGCACCTTTTAGGAAAGGAGCTGTTTTACAAGAAGCAGAAAATGTTAGAATTTCAAGCATCAGCTGTGTGTTCTAACAGTGTTTTAGCCACCTAAAATACCTTGGAAAATGTTGTTAGAGGCAAAGAACAGCACAAACACTGGAGAAGCGTGAAACCATTTTATCTGAGGCAGAAAGAGACATCCAGACAAAGACTCCAGCACTCAGGGTGGGGGCTTGTGCCCACAGATAGGCCATTTCCTAAGAGCTGGGGTCTAAATAAATGTCCTATCCCTACAGCAAGAGATAACTGATGAATGCGCTGAACCTGTGGGGCCATCACAGCAGAGCAAAGGCTGGTAGCTTCAAAGGAGCTCAGCGCTCAGAATAGGGCTGAAAGAGTCAAAGTAGTAGCTGCAAGACACATCCTTTAAAATCTATTCTGAAATATTAATAAAGAGAATTACAAATAAGCTCTTTGAATTGCTCTGGATGGACACCTTGTTCCAAGAGGCGCCTGTCTCGCTCCCTGCATTGGATGCCGGTGGGACAGAGTCAAAAGGCTGGATTGTCATGGGTGAAAAGTGGAGGATTTATGTTCTGGCATTTTTTTAACAAAGCTCTTCCAAAGCTGCTGGTTACACCTGTCTTTAAATCTCCTCTGATTTCCATCAGTGCCCTATCTAAGCATTTCACTGTCTTTTTCATGGGAGTTGAGGAAACCCTGCCATCCCCATCACCTGTGGTGCAGAGAGAGAGAAACATGCAAAGAAGTGTCTGTGTGGCTGTCAGGCTCTGAAGTGCTTCAGAGGATCCCACTAGGTACTTAACTGCCTGTTAAAAACAGAGACCATCTGATTCCCCCAGAAGTCAGTGGAAGATCAGGCATACGGGTTCCTGATAGCACTGGGCATCCTCTTCATCTAAGACAGCTTTTCTCTGACTGCTGAAGGGAGCGACAGTATTTCTGTCTTGGAATTATTAGAATTAGAACAGGATTTGTTAAAACAAAACAAAACAGAGTCCTTTGTGTTAAGTCTTGCACAAGCCCCACTCCCAGGCTTCTTCCAGATTAAGAAAGATTATTGTTAAAACGCTGTAGTATTGGCTGTTCCCTCGCCCTGTGCCGGCTCTGTTTAACCGCGCTGCTATTTCTGAGCTGAAAGCGCGCGCACACGCAAAAAATGCAAATCCCACATTTCAAAGGCACCTTTCCAGTTGGAATTGGATCTATTTTTGTCGCCGTGGCTGTCTTGCACAGCTCTAATTGTCATGCCCCGCTCTCAAACCCACAGAACGCTCCTCTCGCCAGCGTATTTTTGGATTATTGCTCATTGTGATCAGCCTTTTGTGTTCGGTCTGGCGCGGGACAGACCCTGGCGCGGGGTGCTGACTCATGCACAATGCGGCTCTTCTTGTGCCTCACAGAAATCCTCTCTCTTCTGTTCCCCTGTACCTGGGCCAGCACCTGGCAGAGTCTCCCCCTCTTTTATTCCCAGGCAGACAAGGGGAAAAGCACCTGAAATACCAAAGCACTAAGAAGCTCTAACTGGTTTATTTGACCATTAGTACAAAGTGTCACGGCAGCTGCCCGCTTGCCATTGGAGTATCTGTGCTCGTGTGTTTTGTCAAATAACTGAACCCTGAAAAAAGTCCCAAAAGAAGAAAGAAATTTAAAAAAGAAAGAAAAACTTCTCTTGAAACTGAGGTCTGCGGGCTTTGGGGTGAGGTGCTCAACTCTGCACCACAACCACACCTGAGTGAAAAATGGCTGGGTGATTATTATTAACTTTCTAGAGGCAAATTATGTATTATAAGCAGTTTTAGGGAGTGATGGAGAGAGAAAATGGCACTCGATGTAATGGGGTGGAAATTCCAAATCATCCCATCTCTGCTGTTGGACTCAGTGTTTTCTAGAGCCCTTTTCCTTCATCCTGTGCTGCTTTACAGCCCTGGTTCTGGCACTGCCACCTGCCTGCTGGCTCACACAGTGTGACCATGGCCAGGTTTCTTCACAGGGAGGGGTCTTGTCCAGGCAGCTATCAGGCTGGTCAGAAAAGCTTCACCCCTTAAACATGAGTGGATTTTTTTGGGGTCTCTGGTAGCAGGGATGATTTTGGGGATCATTTTTTTCCCTCTCTTTTAGTGTCTTAACTGATGAACACTTAGCACAGCTAAGGACCTCTCAGTATTTTTGAAGAGGAGGGAGGTACTTTAACCAGGTAACACAGAAAAATGATGCAACACCGAGGGCAGAATCAGCATCCTTCACATGAGGTGTGGCACCTCCCTTTCTCCGAATGGCCTCGTTCAGCAGCTCTTTCATCCTGAATGTTGGGATGTCAAATGCAAAGGGTCTGATAGTGGTGCTGCTGCTTTGTGCTCCAACTCCTCCCCCACAAAATTCCCTGACCTTCATGCATAGGTGCGTGGAGATAGGTGACCCAGGCAGGGGCTGCAGCCCTGCTCCTGAACCCACCAGCCAGGCTGCCTGGTGAACTCATGCAGAACAAGCTCCAGTGGAGTTGTTTGCTGTTTGTCCTGACCAGCTGCTTCGCAAACTGTTGGGTTATTTTAGTTTTGTTCCATAATCATTTGGCTCCCTGGGTGCTATCTGTCACCTGCAGATGAAAACGAACAGCCTTGAAAATCAGGTGACAGCCGTCCAACAAGTCCAGGAATGTTGTGTGTGTGTGAGCACAGAGCAAAACAGGCTGCTGTAAGTGACTTGTGAAGCACCCTAGAAATGGAGTGCTTGACACTGGAGGATGGGTGTTTGTGAGAGAAGTGGAGAAGCACAGCCAGGTGTCCTTGTTTTTGTAACTGCAGAACACATCCTCTTGAAGGTGGAAATTTGTTTCCTCGGTGGTCAGGGCTCGGGGCACTCTGAATCTGTCCTGCCTGCACAGTGGCATCACACGTGGATCTTCAAAGATTAGTCACTGGGCTAAAGACAGGCAGACGGTCTGCAGTCCTCAGCCCGGTCGTGCAGGAGGGCTGTGGAAGATGTTGTTGTTACTGTGGATATAAGCATTTAGAATTCCAGGGAAAATCCTTAAAGCCCTGCTGAGGGGCAAATTTATGAAGATGCCCTGGGCTATGGTCACAGCAGCCTCTTGGCTGGTGCCTGACATGATCAGAGATTCCAACCCTTGGCTTTGTTAGGGTTCCCCTGGTAGTTTCTTCTCAGGATAGTGAGTGATGTCTGATGATCGCCTGCAAAGGTAATTTGTGCCATCTTTCCCCATTTTGATGTTTCCTTGGAACAGGAAAGAGCAGCTGGTGTAGAAGCTGGAGTGGTGAACCTTGGGCTCCACAGAGGTCTCACACTCCTTCCATGGTGACACAGCTCCAGTGCTTCTGGTGGAGCTGCTCTTGTTTTCCATCCACACAAACAAGAGGAGGACCAGGGACCATGTACGAAGGGACACATGGGTGGGCGTCAATCCCCATATGGAGTTAAGTTTGATTTCCACTGGAGAAGGAAAGAGGAGCACTGAGCACAATCAGCTGAACCCTAGAACAGGCTACTGAAGACCAAGACAGAGTGCAGGGAGGAAAAGCCAGTGCTGTGGCCTCTGTGATTCTGTCTTTGCAGGTCCCCTGGGCAACATAACCATAAAGAGTCTCTTCAAAAAAATGTGAATATTATGCTCCTTTCTGACAGGTTTTTCCCCCAATTTCCTTCTGCCTTTACAAGTAGCTGAAGAAAATAAATATTTAATGACCTATTTCAATCTTTTAATGTAGGTTTCTTGGTTAAAACACCACAAATCTCTCTGAGAAAGGGCAACAATAGAATTCTAAAGTAATGAGTGTTGTAGCAAGTGGGAATTTGGTTGGAAAGGGGAAGAGGGAAGGCTGGGGGTTACCCTCACCAGGGGGAAATCACCACCAACTCATTCCAAGTACTTCTTTGAAGAGCTTACTAGGGAGGAAAGACCCAGGTAGTCTGCTGTTGTACCCTTTGCCAGTCCTTTCCATAAAAGCACAGCAGAGGTTCCCTCCTCCATGACCTGGCTGGGATGGGTTGGGTTGATCAGGACGCCCATCCATGCTGCAACAGAGCTGTAGCAGTTCAGAGTGAACTGTGAGCCAGAGAGACCCAGTGGAGCAAACATCTCATGGCTCAGCAATCTAGCTCCCCAGGAATAAAGGTTCCGTTACTGCTGTGGGCACATGAGGAAGAGCCATAAGTGACCCATCACCAGTGCAGCCTGTGGTGCTAATTCTCCACTCAAACCTGCCTGGATGTTCCTGTGCAACTTGGTCCAGGTGGTCCTGCTCTGGCAGGGGGATTGGACTAAATGATCTTTCAAGGTCCCTTCCAATCTGTGATGTTCTGTGATACTGTGATATGATGGGGCAGTTGTAGATCTACACAACTCCACCACATCTTTTCCATCTCCCACCCCAGGACACTGCTCCTGTTGCGCCTCTCTGTTTGTACCTAAACAGATTATCTTTGATCCATCAGACGCTAAGTCTTTCATGTAGTACTTTTGTGAAGGCCACCTTCTCCCTCCTCAGCAGGATGGAGGACTTGTACAGCACACCCAGTGTGGTACCTCAGTGGTAGAAACAAGAAAGAGAGAAATCACATCCTTGCAGCACTGCAGACCTCAGGCCATCCTCACATAGAGATTACAACAAATACACACATTCGTGGTGATGGGCCAAGGCTGCTCCATTAAAGACCACTCATCAAGCAGTCAGGGAGGGAATGCACTGAGTGTCAGCCTTGTTCTTCTGCAGCAGAGGTGGGCTGCAGCCCAGGAAATGTGGCAATGAGTGGTCTCTGCTGAGACAACCTGGGAGTGGAATCCTGGCCTGGTAGCTGCAGTGAATATTTTATACTGCTCTCTCCCTCCCTGCTCTGATCTCAGCAGCAGTCTCTAGCCAACATAATTCTTTGTGAGTTACTTTCGTTAGCAAAACCTTTCACCCTGTGAAGATGTTCTACTTAATTAGTAAAAGTTCAATTTTTTTGTCACCGACAGAGCCCCATACATCACCATGTCTGGAGAGTCATTAGCTGTAAAATTAATCAGGGTGGAGAGCGGCTGAATAGAGTCAGAGTCCTTTGTGTTCCTTCCCACATCTCTGCCTCCAACGTGAGGCTGTTTTCAAGAAGGGGAATCCAGAAAGAATTTCCAAATATCCAGGAGACGAGTTTCCAGGATAACAACATTAATATTGTTAATAGTAGTAGCAGCAAAGTAGTTGTAGTAGTACCAGCAGGAAAGGAGCCCTTGCAGTTTGGTAGCAAAGAGGAATAATTACGGATAACGCAAACACAGGCAAGTGGACATCACTTATATTTTTAAATATAATTATTTTTACATTGTAATTATGTTGTATGATAAGCTCACTCGTTCAAAGTGAACCCCTCATTCATAGTACTCTTTACTTTAGTGCAGATCAAGACCAGACAGGGGCAAGGGGGGAGACATTTTGATAGCACAAATATAGCTTCTTCCTTCTTTGTGATCTCCCTCCTTGGAAAATGTCTGAAAAGCTGCTGTCCTTGGAATGACTTGGGCTGCTCTTGCACCTCCAGGACTTGCCAGTTCTCAGCTGCCTCTGCTGATGCTCATCACACTGCAGCATTCTGGAGGCTTCTTTGACTAACAAGTGGCTCAAGGCCGCCAGCTCTGTCCTCACACTGCTGTCGAGTGCAGTTAAGTCAGTGTCTTAGCAAATGGAAAGTGATTTCTGCAGCACATCTCTGCTGGGTACAGGTCCCGCCCAGCCAGAGTCGCAGATGCTGAGGCCTTGTCCCTAAGAACGAAGAGCAAACGTTGCATTCAGCAAACATTGTTGTCCTTGGTGTCTGCTTGATTTATAAATCTTGCTTTCGGTGTGCTCATAAAGGCACAAAATGGGAAGATGCGGAGCCTCGTGCCTCAGAGCTCCCTATGATGCCTTGCAGTAGGACATCCTTCAGGCACAGGGGTCTCTCTGCAAGGCTGCAGAACTTTCCATGTTGCTTTCCTGGGCAAAGTGAGGGGGTAAAACAGATGCTTCATATTACCCCAAACCAAACCAGTATGGATTATGTGTTGGGTTTTTTTCCCCCATTATCATTCCATGTGAAAAGGAAAGGGAACTTTCTGTGAGGTTCAATTGAAAAGTTCTGATTTCCATTAAGCATGAAAATTCTGTTTTCATCTTTGGGAATCCTGAAGCTTAAGACAAATACCATTTAGATAACAGAAGCCCCTGTTTTTCCTTTGAAGAGAGTCTTCATTTCTCAAATGCCAAAATGGGATATTATCTTTCTTATTTGCTCTTGTTTCCAGATTAGCACTTTGAGAGAGTCAAAACAAATTTGTGAAAAGCTTCCTGCTCCCTGAAATTACATTTTCAGCAAACAAAAAATTGACCTCTGACATTATACCCAGCTCTAGCTATCAAGATTAATTTCAGGCATTTCCTAAGCACATTTTCCTCTTAAGCTTTTATTAAAAACTCAACTTCCAGACAACATGGACTTTCAGGCTACGTGACGGCTCAGCAGTGTCTATAGTGAACAGGATCCCAGTGGGAAGGCTGTTGGCATTTTGATGATCGTAGAATGATAGCATGTGTTGGGTTGGAGGGGACCCCCAAAGGTCATCTAGTCCAACCCCTCTACAAAAAGCAGGGACATCTCTAACTAGAACAGGTTGCCCAAAGCCCCATCCAGCCTGACCTTGAATGGCTCCAGGGATGGGACTTCCAGCACTTTCTGAGCAGCCTGTTCCAGGGGTCCCCCACCCTCAGATTCAAGAACTTCCTTTTCATGTCCAGTCTCAATCTGCCCTCTTCCAGCTTCAGATCATGACCCCTCATCCTATCATTCCCTGCCCTTGTGAACAGCCTTCCCTAGCCTTCTGTCAGCCCCTTTCAGGGAGCGGAAGGTCGCCATAAGGTCCTAGCACACAAGCAAAAGGATGTCCCAATCCTACATCAAGATCCCCTCTTTAAAGGTCTTAACAGGGGTACCATTAGCACGTTAAACATTGCACAGAACACGGCCACTGCATTAGACAGGAGGATGAAGGGGTATTGATTCAGGATTATGGCCAGGTAAAGACACAATCATGCTGTTTGCTTTGTGCTTGATAATCAGTAAATGAGCTAATTTATAGATAAGATTAGTGAGATCTGTGGCGCAGAGGTCAGGAACAGAAAGCAGTGCCCTGAACTTCGTGAAGTGGAGACTGGATTAGGATTTAGGGGAAGAACAAAAAAGCAGAAAAAAGGAAACTTAGCTACTCTGAGTGAAAGGCAAGGTGTGCATTAGTCAGAATTCTAGTGTAGTGAGAAAAAATTAAGAGTTCTCCTCTCAAGAGCTGTTCTATCTGGGCTTGTGCTGCTTTGCACTGAATTCTCCTGAGCACGAATGCACAAGCTCATGCTGCCAGTTAGGGATTAGATAGGTGCAGAGAAGGTGCAGGTACAGAGCTGCAATTTAAGTGCCTTCCGCTCCTATAAATCAGCCCCAGATATCCCCAGTGTGCCCATTGCGCCGGCTAGAACAGCTTTGTCCCAGAGGTGCCCTGTTGCCATTTGGCACCTGTTGTAGTCACGAATTTTCTCCCCCATGCTGCAAAATCTAGCAATTTGTCTGATACTTACTTGGGGAGCTGATGAGAATGCTTTGAAAGTGTCTGCATCCCAGTGAGAGAAAACAAAAGACGTTTACATGTAAATAAACACAAACCACAGGAAAATGATCTACAGATTCCCTTCCCAGAGAATCCTGCAGTAAGATCCCAACAACCTGAGAGACAGCAGTCTCTTAGGGCTTAAAAATCAGCCAAGTGCCTCAGAAGACACATTGGCAACCCCTCCTTTAATGGCAGCCTCTGTGGCTTCAGGTGAACCTTTCCTCCACTGCTCTTGGCTTGTCATTTCCCATCTCACCTGTTCCCTGCTGAGAAAACATTTTCATCCAGGGATGATCTCTGCAGTTGCAGGGTCACACCACTGAGCACCAAGCAGTCTTGATCTCCAGAGAGCTGTAAGGGTGCTGATACAATACCAGTAAGGAAAGCATAGGCTCTCCATCACCCTTCCTCTTGTCTGAAGCTGGGACAGGAGTAACTTGGTGTTACAGGTGTCCTTAAGAAGCTGGAAACACAAATTGCTTTGGAGTTTGTTGAGCGCTGAACTCCACAAGCTACAGGACAAGGGGGTAAATGTGGAACCTGCTCAGCTACTTGAGAGCCAAGAAAGGAAGCAAAATGGGTGCTAGTGGAATTTCCTCAGGAAAGCTAGAATAACCCAACCAGTTGTCAGTCCATTAAGCCAAAGAAATAGCAGTGGAGGATGGTTTCTGGAGGAACAGCCCCCCTTTTCTCCATCCCACAGACCAGCACCATGCAGATCATCTCGTATCGTATGATGCAAGTATCACAGAGGGGAATCAGGTTTTTCCAAGTCTTTTCCAGCTTCATTACAGCATCTGCCCCAGGCACAGAGAACCCAGACAATTTGATCCAATTTGTTATCAAGATGCATCAGGCCTCTCTGTAGTCTCTTTAGTCTCCCGAGTTCCAGGATGAAAAACCTCTAAGTGTAACAGTAGAGCATAAATGGCTCCAAGGCACCAGGTTAGGCTGAATGTGCTTTAAAAGCATCTGTTAACTCTGTATCTCCTTTCAGCAATAAAAATTACTTCACATGCTGTCTGCAGTCCCCATTTATAGGGTTTCAGTACTTTGGTGGGTGGAAAGAAAGCAGCCTGGAGCTTGCAGAAGGGAAGGTAGTGCATAGCACATTGTGTAGTGATCAATTAATTCGATGGTCTTCTCAGACTTTTCATGACAGGGTGATGTCTGTGCAAAAATCTGGGCCTGTGGTTTTCAAAGCGTCACCCATCCCCATCTTGCTCATCAAACCCAGATCAGGACTCCTGGGAGGATTTGCTGCTGATGCATTGCCCACAGCAGTTCAGGTTAGGTTTTCAGCTGGCTCTGTGGTAGCTGAGGACTCTGAGGGACCAGGGGAAGTCCATATGGCCAGCAGCTCTCCAACTCAGTTCAGCCAGCTGAGTGGCACCAACAGGCATGGAGAGGAGCTGGCATGTCACTGGTGCTGAGGAGCTGTAAGGGGTGAATGAGGCACACTGAGTCCACAGGGAGACATGAGAAGGGAAAACATCCAGACCAACTAAGGTGCTCTGGTACCCCAGCTCTCTCCATAGTCCTTCAGCAAGCAAACATGCCACTAAGGCTCAGCGGGGCTCAAGGCTCAGCCTTTCCTGCTCGAAACACTTCCCATCTTCATTTGTTCCTGATTCCCTATCCTACAGAAAAGCACCCTAAATGGCTCAAGTGCTCTTTTCATCTCTCTTTACTATTGTCACTATTTTTCCCATTGCCCTTTGTCATGCAAACCCAAAAATAAACAAAAAATAAACCCCACCTTAGGTAGCCCTGAACATGGGAGCAGCACAAAGCAGCCGCTAGCATCATCAGCAAAAAGCCCTAATTCCAGTAGTCTTTGCCAGGGCCCTTTGGGCTGTGTGATGTTGGAGCAGCCACTGTTGAGTTCTGCTTGGGGGTGGAGCTGCCTCCCCAGGTTATCTCTCTACCCAACACTCACACCCTGGCCACTCCCCACCACAACTCTTCTCAGCATCCCAGGGCCTTTGCTTCCCTCCTGCCTCTTCCTGGGCTTCCTGTGCAGATACAGGATGCTCAGGGTGGATCAAGCATCCCCTGCCAGTTGATGGGTGCTGGGAGGAGCTGGATGCGATGGGGTCTGAACTGTTGCCATAGGAGATGGCAACAGATGCTTCCTGGTGGAGGCTGTGCTGGTGAATTCAGGGCTTTGTGGTTTGAAACAGAATCCAAATTATTTCCAATTAGGCGACTGTGGTGACAGCTGCTCTGAGAGGGGCCTTCTCTGGCAGCCAAGAAACCTGCCTCTGCTCTTAGCAGCATTTGATTACCTGCACTTCTAGCAGGGGGCTCTCAGCCGCGTGGGTTTTTTTATTCTAACCTCTTTTTCTTACACCTCTTTCTAAGCAGCACTTCCTCTCTCCCACACAACACCACTTCTCATGAGGGCTTTGGCAGCAGAATCATCCTTATCTCTCCCTCACCAAGAGCCATGCATTTGGTCCTTTCCATATGCAGGGTTTCGCCTTCCCGTTGTACCATCCAGCTCCCCCTCTTCCCAGTTCCCCCATTACTCCTGCCTGCCCTGTGATGTATGGACCTTGTCAGGCAGTTTTGCCCTGACCCAGCCAACCAAAATCAGACAAAAATCTGGTTTTATTTTGCTTGGGGAGAATTCATCATAGAAGGTGTCTCATTTAGGGAAATTAAGGATGAACGAAAGGGAGAGCTAGAAATGTATTCTGGTTTAGTGTTAAAAATATCAGTCTGCTGCTGTGTTAAAGGCTGATGTTTTCTCTCCACTCTTCTGTTCTTTCTCTCTTGTCCAACCATGTCACACAATCACAGAAGCACAGAACATCAGGGATTGGAAGGGACCTTGAAAGATCATCCAGTCCAATCCCCCTGCCACAGCAGGGACCACCCAGACCAAGTCACACAGGAACACATCCAGGCAGGTCTTAAATGTCTCCAGTGAAGGAGACTGCACACCTCCCTGGGCAGCCCCTTCCAGTGCTCTGTCATCCTCACTGGGAAGAAATCCTGTGTTCCAGCTCACACTCATTGCCCCTCGTCCTATCAGTAGCGGACAGTGAGAAGAGCCTGGCTCCATCCTCCTGACACCCACTCTTCACATACTTATCAACATTAATGAGGTCACCCCTCAGTCTCTTTTTCTCCAAGCTAAAGAGACCCAACTCCCTCAGCCTGTCCTCATCAGGAAGGTGTCCTTTTGCCTTCATCACCTATCACACAGTCCAGAGCGAGAATTCAGGAGAAAGGGACACAAGGCTCTTTGCTGCCTCAAACATGCTGCTGTAGCAGAGGAGTGAATAGGACAAGGAGATGATGAAAAAGACACCTTTCTCATAACTACTCATCAGAGGCAAATCTAATCCTAGAAATACAAACTAGACAAATCCTTTGGAAGGAGGAAGGGGAATTCACAAGTGCTGGCTTTGTTTATGATTCAGCTAAACCCTTGTTTGTTTGGATACTGACTCTGTTGAATCACAGCAGGGCTAAGCAAACTAAGAGCCAGCCCTGAAGTGCTCCGTGCAGAGTCCTGGAGAGTCTCTTCAGGAGAGCCTGCTGTGTCTGCCCTCCCTGAGCAGGGGCTCAGGGCGCTTTCATGATCTGTTTCCTTGTGCAAGATGCAGTCAAAAGTTTTCTTTTGCATCAAAATGTTTTCTTTGAGAAGTATTTCCAGAAAGTGTTTTCTCTCACAGGTGTAGGTGCCATTTGGCTACACCAAATCCACCCTGAGTTTGCTCCATGAACACTGAGCAGCTTCAGGGCAGCTGTAGGGCAGGTTTGCAAACAGAATTTCTTCCTCTGCTGTAGCAAATGGGGAGGGAGCCCAGGACCTCTCTGAAGAAGCTGCGGTCTTTTAAGTGTGCTTGCACCTAGAGGGGACAGCATGAGCCAGCTGGGGGCTTCTGCTGGGAGGGGGAGGTCAGGTCATATGAGGAGCAGCTGAGAGAACAGGGATTGTTTAGTCTGGAGGAAAAGAGTCTGAGGGGATTCCTTATTGCTCTGTACAGCTACCTGAAAGGAGGGTGTAGAGAGCTGGGGGTTGGTCTCTTCTCCCAAGTCACTAGTGACAGAATAAGAGGAAATGGCCTCTGATTGTGCCAGGGGAGGTTAGGCTGGACATCAGGAAAAATTTCTTCCCTGACAGAGTGGTCAGGGGTTGGAACAGGCTCCCCGGGGAGGGAGTGTTCATCTCTGGGGGGTGTTCAGAAAATTAGTAGATGTGGGCGTAGGGAACATGATTTAGTGGGCAGGTGTGCTGATGGTTGGACTGGATGATCCTACATTAATATGGGTGATGTAAACAGCAGTAGTGGGCTGGGCACAAAACTCTGCTGTGTGAAGGAGAGACACAACTGAAGAGCCTCTGCTGGTGTCAGATCCACTGACATCAAAAAGAATTTTGACAGCAGGTTTGTGCCCATGGTGATTTTCTTAATCGCCCACAGCCATGGTCTTCATCATACTTTCCATTTCCAAGTGAAAGTTTTTTGCCCAGGAGATTTTTCAGTGGGCTGCAAAGCTCTGAAGCCATGTGGTGTTTGGATGACAGTGTTGTCTGTTAATCCGTGTAGAGCACTTAGATGCTACAGAAGATAAGTGCCTTGTAAATACAGAAAAATAGATTAGATTAGACCTTGACAGTGGTTCATGCAAAAGGCATTTTTATGTGCAAAAATAGTAACATAGTGGAGAAATAGCTATTATTTGAAACCTTGGGGTAGAGCCTCCATAATTGATATTGTTGGAGGAAAGGGGAAGCTAATGGAGAAGAGCTGCCGTGACTGCCCTTTTGTCATTGACTAATTCTTCCAGCAACAGAAGCGACATTACCCAGCTCCCATTTAGGCCTCAAAGTGAGTGGCCACATTTTTCAAGAGAGCACAGCTCAATGAGAACTGAATCCTTTCAAAACTCTTCTCGCGAATGCTGTAATGGCAGGGATGAGGGAAGCAGAGTGCTTTTGAAAACCTGCCTTTTCTTTTACATCCTGACTGCTTGGAAATGTAGCCCAAAGCATGGCTGGGGTAGCAGCCCATGTCCCCAGTGGAGATGTCCTCAGAAATTTTGGAGATAGTGGGAGAAGAAGGATGTGAGTTTCCTGTTTTCATCAGCTCGACCAAGGCTGAGCACAGTCTAACTAACTGGTACCCAGCCCAGCTCATTCAGGTACGAGCTCCCAACTGGGCCGTTCCTCCAGTGATGCAGAGTCTCATTTCTCAGTTACACAGCTGCTAGAAATGCAGGCAGACCCCGGATCTTAATTTGTCCACACAAAGATAAAAGATCGAAAAGCGAAAAATAAACATCTGAGTGATCTAGGAAATCCTGAAACAAACAGCAGTTTAGTTCCTCAAACAAGTTGCAGTTAAGTAATGGCATTACTCCCTCAGCACCACTTGTTCCCACTGCATTATGTTCAAAGCCCAAGTGCTTAAAAGCCGGCAGATAAATAATTAAGAGCATCATACATCTTTTATTGCCTGCATTAAACATATAAAAGGGTGAAATCTTGACCCATCCAAGGTCAATGTCAATGTTCTTCTTGGCTTTAGATGAACTTGGGTTCTACCTAAATTGTTTGCCAGATACAGTTGAAGTGTTTTTGATAAGGAGCTCATTGAATCATAGAATGGCTGGGGTTGGAAGGGACCTTGAAGATCATCTAGTTCCAACCCCCCTGCTTAGGTAGGGACACCTTCACTACATCACCTTACTCAGGGCCCCATCCAATCTGGCCTTCAACACTTTCAGGGATGGGGCAGCCACAATTTCCTTGGGCAACTTCTTCCAGCATTTCAGCACCCCCATAGGGAAGAACTTGTTCCTCATGTCCAACCTCAATCTCCCCTCTTCAAGTCTGTAGCCCTTTCCCCTTGTCCTCTGACTGTGCACCTGTGTCAAAAGCCCCCTTCAGCTATTGGAAAGCTGCTAGAAGGTCACCTGGGAGCCTCCTTTTCTCCAGTCTGAACAACCCAACTTGATCAGCCTGTCTTCAGAGGTGAGATGCTTCAACCCTCTGATCATTTGAGTTGCTCTCCTCTCGACACCTTCCAGGAGTCTCCATTCTGACCCAAGAAAGACACCTTTCTGTGATCACTTCTAGCATTTAGAATGGAAAGCAAAGCTTTCCTAAAAAATACAAACCATACCTACAAATGAATGGTGATTTGGAGAAAAGTGTGACAGATACCTGATTTTTTTTTATATAAAAATGGGCAGATGCTCAGCTATTGCAACTGGGGTATTAAACAGCAGGAGTGCCGCTAGGAGACGCTTCAACTCGCTTGTATTTGCCACTTCTGAATAGTCCTTAAAAGAAAACACTTGCACGCCCCAAATTCAGTGAAATAAAAATATCTTGTGAAAGAGGGGAAATAAACAAGACAACAATCCACAGGTTAAGCGTGAGATTGTTTTGCCCAAATAAAAAGTGCACTTGCGTGTGCTTGTTAAAGTATATATGTGTATTTATTATGTGGGCAGTATAGGGTTTCAGGAGCCCTTAATTCATTTCCTTGCTTTTAAGTGCAAGGGTTTTGCAAATGATGTGATAAGTAAGTACATTGTTGTCACTTAGCAACCTCAACTCGTTTCTGAAGTGAGTTGTTTGTTTCTATAATAAATGAGACACTTGGATACCATGGTGATGAGCACGGGAGACCTTGGATGCTTAGCCAGAGTGCTTCTTGGTAAATATGATCTTGCTTAGAGGTGTAAGGCCCTCACAAAACTGGAGTAGCCCTTTGCTCTTGTTCACAGTGTGGAAATGTGGTCAGTGGCTGTGGGTGGCTGTGCTACTCTGCAAGGAGCTCCTGAGAGCTCTTTTGGAGACAAGACTCATTGTCCTGTAAGGCAGAAAACCTCAAGCTTTCTTTAATCAATGGCTTGAGGTCAGCTCTGCCATGGCCAAGTTCCTAGCTGCCCAAGTTCCTGCTCTTGAAGAGTTTGCTGGATCTCTCAGATGCTTTTGTGGCTGTCACATTGAAGTGTGGAATGCTCACGTGTTGGAGCAAGTCCAGAGGCCATGAAAATGCTTTCAGGACTGGAGCACCTCTCCTATCAGAACAGGCTGAGAGAGTTGAGGTTGTTCAGCCTGAAGAGGAGAAAGATCTGGGGAACTTCATAGGGACCTTTCCAATCCCTGAAAGGAGCTGTCGGAAGGCTGGGGAAGGCTGTTCACAAGGCAGGGAACGATAGCATGAGGGGCCCTTGTCTGAAGCTGGAAAAGGGCAGATCAAGACTGGACAGGAGGAGAAAGCTCTTGAATCTGAGGGTGGGGGATCCCTGGAACAGGCTGCCCAGAGAGGTGGTGGAGGCCCCATCCTTGGAGCCGTTCTAGGTCAGGCTGGATGAGGCTCTGGGCAATCTAGTCTGGTTAGAGATATCCCTGCTTTATGTAGGAGAATTGGACTACATGACCTCTGGAGGTGCCTTCCAACCTTATGATTCCTTGATTCTATCACCAGCCTTCATGGGACACTTTACTGTTCGCATCCAGCTCCACACTCTGAAAACCCCATCTCCGGGCAGTCACTCTAGGATTGCACTGGGCCTTCCCTTGTCCCCTAATTACTGATTCCTGCAGTTCTCCTGATATCACACAGCTCTAAATCCGGCTTAACCAGCTGGCACAAGATTGCTGGCCTCTGGGAATAATCTTCTGTGATAAAGAACCTCCAGGATGGTTCCTGCTGGTGGGAGCTGTTGCCAAACCTTAAGGGCTGTGTGTGGAAGAAAAAAGAAGACAAATACTATGAGTGAGATGGAACTGCCTCCCTCAAATCTGGTTTCTGGGAGTAAATTAAAGCACAAAGGTTAACAACAAATGTTAACATAGATCCTGTACCACTCTATTGAACCCTAAAACTTCATTTACTGTAAGAGACTCAGTCAGTCCTGCTTGATCTTGCCTGATTTTTCCAGTTTTTCTCTCTCCTCGCTCCTTCTCTGTATTTCCTGACTTCACACACAGTGTATTTGTGTTGCTTTTACTGCTTAAGTTTAAATTAATCTTGTAAAGGATGAACTACAGGAACTTTCTTTTGGTTTCAGAAACCACATCCATATTCATAATCCGCTAATCATGTCTGATAAATCAGAAATCATCGTGAAACACAGCTAACCCCTCGTGTTGCTTCAGTTTTTAATCTTGTAGGAAAAGCAATCATCTGTGCGACGCAGCCGAAGGGGTTGGGCTGGGCTGTCTTGGGTGTCTCGTTGAGTCAGCTTCCTTGTTTGTACAATACAGCTTGTGCTTCTGAATTTGAGCTCTCATCTAACAACATAATTGAGTCTTCAGCACTTCAGCAGTGAGAGAAATCTCCACGGTGTGAATCAAACCCCGTCCTCTCAGCGATGCTGCCCTGACTCTGCAGCTTGTTGGGAAGAGCAGCTCTGAGCTTTGCAGTGGTGGCACCGCACTGAAGCCTCACAATCGTAGAATCATGGAATCGTAGGGTTGGAAGAGACCTCCAAAGGTTATTTAGTCCAATTCTTCTGCAACAGGCAGTGACATCTCTAACTAGAACAGATTGCACAGAGACCCAGCAATGAGCCGAGCAGGTCAGCAATGGAAATTATTTCACCTGCAGTGCAAGGATAAACAGAGTCTAGTGTAGATGTCAGAGGCGTCTATGCTTAGGCAGTGACTTGATTAACGTGGGTACAGTTTGTGGATAAGAGTTCAAAATGGTATTTCTGTCCCTCAGGACTTGAGTACCTATCTTCAGATGTTTTCTGTTTGCAAAGTGGGATTATTTGGCAGCGTGTAGGTAAGTGTGAGATTAGCTACCTTGCTGTATTTTTCCCCAGCGATCCATTAATCCTGACCTTTACTTTACACAAGGGATCTTCACAGGAGTCCAGATTCTACAATCTGTTCACAGAATCACAGAATCATTAAGGTTGGAAAGGACCTCTAAGATCATCAGGTCCAAACTTCAACCCAACACCTCCATGACCACTACACTGTGTCCCAAAGTGCCACATCTACGGCCTTTTGGGCATCTCCAGGGGTGATGGTTCCTCCAGCTCCCTGGGCAGCCTGTGTTCTCCCTGGGCAGTGTCTAACCACTGTTCTATCGGCTCTTCTTGCTGCCTACTCCAGGATTCTCTCTCTCTTCTTTCCTATCACTGTGGGGCAGCAAGGCTGCAACAGGAGACAAGCTGTGTGGGGTGAGAAAGTGAAGAAACCACCTCTCATGGATGGTGTAAGGGTGGCTGACTCCACTCCACACAGTGTAGTCACTGTTTTCCCCACAGTCCCAAGTTTGGGACTTCCATCCTTTCCTGAAGAAATATAGCTGGTATTTGCTGAAGCAGGTTCTGAGGCTGCCACACTTAATAATTCAGTGGTGAACTTTAGAGCTGAGCGCAGGCTGAAAAATAACTTGCTTTAGTAAGTACAAAATCTCCACTTCTGCTGCCTTCCAGTCTCCCTCCTCTCACTCGTGGCCCCGCCAGCCCCCTTCAATCCCAACGCTCACCATGATTGTGTGGTGGAGGGAAAAGAAAGGTGGAGGGGAGGAAAAATTCATTTCCTCGCTGTGGGATGTATATTGGTTCTGCTGCTCTCCATGGTCCAAGGTCCCTGTCATTTTACGTGGTGTTTTATAACGGGAACAGCTCTTGTAGGCACCAATGAGTTCATCTGCAGAGACACACGGGGCCTGGAGATTTAGATTTACACCTCCCTGACACCGCTGTAATTGGGACTCCCAGGAGAGGGAACCCTGGCAAGTGACACAAATAAACCCTGCCAGACCCCTTCCAAGACCTGGAGCAGCAGCAACCCCAGGAGGATTCCCACGATCAAATTATCCTTAAAACAAGTGCTTCTGCAGTAACTAAGGATGTAACTGCTGAAGGTCAGCAAGGTGTTGGCAGAGCATATTCCCTGGGTTTATTTCCCATCACCTACTCCCAGTCAAAGACCATGAGCTGCAACACTGGCAAAACAGATCTGGGAGAAGCTGCAAACCTAATTAAAACTCATTGCTCTGATTGTCTAGGAAGGCATTTATTGAGGACTTCCCCAGCCCGTAGCTATTCAGGCGTCGCTGCATCAGCGCTTTATCCCCGGACATCAATGAATAATACAAAGCACACGTTTTCCCTCCCGTGGACTGAAAGCTGGCAGTGCCTGTGACATTTGTTTGGGGAGCTGATGAAAACATTTTGAAGATTTCTGCGTGTCTTTGGAAAGAGGAGGTTAAGGAAGATTGATGGACAGGCAGAGAGATACAGATCTGCAGCTACAGCCTTAGATACACACAATTTATGTACAGTTTGCTTCCCTTCTGCCACCCTTTTGCAGTCTGTGTGCTTTTCTCAGTAGTGGGGGGGACCTGCAGTGCGTTGCTGTGATCACATCTCAACAGCAAAGCATCACTGATCTTTAAATCCAGCTTGTGTTTCAGAACACCTTATTTGCCTCCCCCTCAATCCGTGTCCCTGGGTCAGCCCCTGAACTCCTTGCTTCTGGGTTCTTTGTACTTTTTTTTCTCTTTCTCCTGGGCAGCTTGTAAGCTTTTTGGGAGAAATCACCTATTTCATAAATATATGTTACTTCCCTGTAGGAGGAAAAGTAATTAATACTGCTGTAGGTGTCATTTAAACAGCTGGGAGGGGAGGCTTTTCAGATGCTGCACTGCTGTAACTGATGGTTAAAAGAAGAAAAGGCTCACAAACAGTGCTGGTGCAAAGGTTCTGGATTGACCTTGTACCAAGCACAAATATCTCCTTCTGATAAAAAAGTCAGGCAGAAATTACAGGTGTAATACAAAAATCACAGAGTGAAATTCTCAGCCTGGATCATGTAGGAAGTTCAAACTTGAAGGCCAAAAGAGCCCTTAAATGTCTTTTAGTCTTGATTTCCTCACAGAGGGTGCTGGGTTTGAAAGACGAACTTGCTTGTTGGCTAGCACAGAGCTTTGTTGTGAGCCCAGTGCCTGGCAGGATCAGTAAGCTCAATGAAAACTTCACAGAAACCAGGAACTTCAGCAAGATTTTCCTAGAAAGAGTTAGTCATGGTGCCACGGGGCTCCATCCCGTGCTCATTGTTCATCACTTAGTCATCAACTCAAGCTCACACTGCTGACTCTAGCCCTGTTGACAGCTCATCCCTTGGCCATGTGTTGCCTAACAGACTGTCTGGCCCTGGGTCTCACAGAATCATAGAACATCAAGGATTGGAAGGGACCTTGAAAGATCATCTAGTCCAGTCCCCCTGCCAGAGCAGGATCACCTAGACCAGGTTGCACAGGAACATGTCCAGGTGGGTTTTAAATGTCCCCAGCCCAATCTCCTTGCTGTGTTCTAGTCCTGCTCCTGTTTGTGAGCTGATCTCTACAATGCAGCCAGAGGAGCAGCTTGTGCCAAGAGGATGTTCAGGACTCAGCTCCCCACAGCCCTTCATATTCCTGCAGTAAAGCCCACAAACCTTCCTTGAACACTGGCCCTACACCCCAGGTGATGGGAGAAAGGAGTCCAGCCCTGGTCCATCCCATGTATCTCAGTGCAAGGAGCTGCCCAAATGCACTTTTTGAGGTTTAGAGCCATCTAAACCATCCCAGTGGGTACAGCTGTACCACTGTGGAATACCCAGTCTGCCCAGTGGCTCATACTTCATGTGTTTCCCACCATGCCTAAGTTTTCCCAGTATCCCAGCTACTCAGTGTCCTGGATCGTTCAGCACTGGTTAGTGGTGAAAATTGCAATCACAGAATCAGACTTTTGTATGTTTTCCTCCACTCACAATCACCAGAAGATGATTTAATTGCACGAGAAAATGTTCTCTTTAATCGCTTAGAATTAGTCATCTCTTCCTCAGTCATCTCTCTGTATTTTTGGTTGGAGAGACTGAAAATCTTAATATATCAGTGACATTTATAACACATGTTAATATTATAAAACGTCAGCGCTCTATTTGCAGCAATGAATACTGATGTGATGGGAGTGTTTTATTATGTCAATGACTTTTATTATAAATATGATAAAACTGTGTCATCTCTTCTTTTTTTCTCCCCAAATAAAAAATAAAACCACTGAATCATTTATCTCAAGGCTACCGCTCTGCTACTTGCTCTGTTTATTCAATAGGGTGGTTTAAAAAGGACACACATTGCAATGGATTCCCATGTTGTGTGGTCATTTGATGGATGTACCTGCATTTCATGTAGCATTAGAGCGTGACAATGAGCACAGAAGTCAGGCTCACGTTGTCGCTTCCTATGGACACAAAGACAGGAGATGAAATCTGGCTTGAAGGTTTCATCTCCTTTAAGGGGTCTAATGAGAGGACAAGGGCAATGGATGTAAGCTGGACCAGCAGAGGTTCTACATCAATATGACAAAGAACTTCTTTGTAATGAGGGTGACAGAGCACTGGAAGGGGCTGCCCACGGGGTTGTGGAGTCTCATTTTTTTGAGATATTTAGAACCTGCTTGGACAAGTACTACTTGATCTAGGGGATCCTGCTGTGGCAGGGAGATTACATTGGATGATCTTTCAAGGTCCCTTCCAATCACTAATGTTCTGTGATCCTGTGAATAATTCATCATTAATGCCTGACACCAGACTTGCCTTGACATCATGGTGTCTCCAGGTGCTGACATAACTCAATCTCACCAGCCCTCTCTGCAGATGATGCTCTTGAAAGGGTTCCCTGTCTGATGCTCCGCTGGTCCTCAGGGTCGTTGTCAGACCCATAGAGATCCAGAGGTGCTGGGTGGTTCCTTGGATGAGACCATCATGAGGGCTCTGATACCATTCTAGCAATTAATCTTTATTACTACAGCTAGTATGTAGTGTTGTGAGTAAGCTCAACTGCTCACAATATGTAGCTGCACTTACAACCTTTATAATACAGTGACATCCACAAGAAAATCAAGAGTGCATTGTGAGGATAATGAGGTTTTATGGGAAAGATTATTAAATAATGAGTGTTTCTATACATTTCTGCTCCATCTCTTTGTCTGTTTAAATTTCCCCACTAATTTCTTAAAAATGCAGATCCATAAGAATCATCTTTACAAGAAATAAAATGTGCATTTGAAAGAGAGAAGAAGAAAACTCCATTGGAGTCACACAAGGTGTCGTGAGTGCAAGGGCTGGGGTTTATTCAGAACACAAAAACATCAGGAAGGGCTCTGCAAAGACAGGAGTGGCCACCACAATGAATTGGTGCATTGATGGACCCTTAGTTAGCAGCATGAGAAAGGATCTGTTCCCTTGGGGAGAAGGTGTGAGGAGGACAGAGACTGCAGTGTTGTGATCATGCTGTTGCTATGGTTAGTGGTGTGCAGGACTTGAGTTTATTATTTTCTTAACTTTCTAAGTTTTTTCTTCTCCTTCCATCCTGTCTGTGTATTAGTGCTACTGCAAAGGGAGACCCAGGGTTACAGTCCTCAAGGGAAAAACATCTGGTTATTGACTTGAGGGAGAACAGGAATCACAGACAGAATCACACAGTGTATTGGCGGTTGGAAGACTTCAAAAGATCATCTAGTCCAACCCCCCTGCTGGAGTAGATCAGATCACACAGGAACATCCAGGCTGGTTTTGAAAGTCTCCAGGGCAGAAGACTCCGCAACTTCTCTGGGCAGCCTCAGGGCTCCATCAGCCTCACTGTGAAGAAGTTTTCCCTGATGTTTATTTGGAAACTCCTCTACTCCAGCTTTCCCCACTGCCCCTTGTCCTCTCACTGGACACCCCTCAGCAGAGCCTGGCTCCATCTTCCTGACACCCACCCTTTCCATATTCATCAACATTCATGATGTCACCCCTCAGTCTCCTCCAAGCTGAAGAGACCCAGCTCACTCAGCCTTTCCTCACCAGGGAGGTGTTCCGCTCCCTTTGTCATCCTTGTGGCTCTGAAGAGATGGGCTGTCCAAGATGACTGTCATACAGTAGACAACAAATCCAGGGTGAACTTCAGTAAGCGGGTGTTTTTCCTGGTAGGCATTTAAAATGCCTAGAGAGACACCCACTCTGTTTTTTCAGGAGACACGTCTGCTGCTGCTGAGACCTGGCAGGATCATTGCATGCAGGAGAGGAGCTGGCCAGGGAGGTCTGCCAGGGCTGTAAAGGGGCTGAGGGGAATGAATGAAAGAGCAATGAGAGCCTCTTCAGATGCCAGCGAACCAAACAGCAGCACCGGGCAGCAAAGCTCCCTTAGCTGCTACTTGAGTGAAAAATATCCGTAAGCTGGCTGCGCTCGAGTGCTCAGTAATTTAGTGCTGTGGGGGAAGAGAAATAACTGTCTGCTGGTGTCCCATCCACACATCTCCCAAATGGGGAGCCATGAAGTGGCCATCCCTAGGGGCATCGTGGATGGGACACAATAGGCTGGATCCTGGCTGTGCCAGCCCCACTCCCTTCCCACGCAGCAGCCAGACTGCTGAGACGCTGCCTGGGTTACCAGGCTGTCCTGGCCGCGTGTTGGTGATGGCTCCCCAGGGACTCCAGCCTGAGTAGTGCACTCACAGAGCCATAGAAGGCTTCTCCCTCCCACAACTGAGCTACAGCAGCACTTTCGCTGGAGACAGAGCAACAGCTCTTTCAATGAAAGCGCTGCAGCTTCTCTTTTAAATGTTCCACTGGGCTCTTGAGGAGGTTTGCAGGTGTCCACAAGGCTCTGAATGCTAAAGGATGTAGTAATGAGCCCTCCTAAATCACAGCACTGCCCATCTAGTCTTACGCCAGGAAGGTGTCCTGTGTCTGCAAAGCAGGGGACACAGATCAGTTCATTTCATAGAGTTTTTCCTTTTCTGTTCTCAAGTCTGAAATGGGGACAGGAGAATTATACTCCAAGTAAGAGAACCTTGGCAAGCTATTTAGCCCTGCAGGAAATATCCTGTTGAGGAAACACAAATCAGGGTTTCTTCTGAAGATTTTCCTACAGGAAAGCGTCATCTCCTTCCACTTGTACTGCTCTCAGTCAAGCTGCTCCCACTGTTACACCGGTATGAATGAACTGGTCTCACTGTGGACTTTCATAGGGGTCTTGTTATATCTTTAAAACATAGACACACCCATCTGTATGGCATCCCATTGCGATCAGGAGCTTAAAGACTCATAGGAAATAAGGTGTCACCAGGCACTGGCAGATTCTGAAGTCCCCAGAGACCACTGTCACTTGGGCTGTTGAGATCCTGATGCAGATCCTGTTGCAGATGCTCTGCTGTTTCTGGCAAAGAAATGGTACCGAAGCACAAGGAGGGAGAAAGGAAGAGACTCTGTAAATCTGTATCTGCCTGTATCCACGTGCACTGTCCCAGCTATTGCTCCGTGCATTTCCTTGGAGTCCTGTGCTGGACTCTTGGTGACTTCTGCTCTTCAGCAGCAATGAGGTGCACCCCCACCTCGTGCAGCTGGTCCTGTGCTCAACCCATCATGTCCTGGCTTGGGCTGGGCAGGTTTTGTTTGTGTTTCTCCTGCAAGTGAGCTCTTACAGCTTCCATTTCCTCTAATCTCATGCTTCAGGAGCTGGCTGCTGGGAGGGAGATCGCGTGAGGGAGGAAACTCCCTCAGCTGTGTGCTGGGAGTTCAGAACATGGCATGGATGGTGCACCAGAGAGCAAAGCTGACTGGAGGTCACCCAGGAGACACCTTGAGTGAGTTCCAGAGAGAAGAGCTTGGCGTGATGGTGCATATAATACCAGCAAACCACTGGACCCAGAAGAGAAATAGCGTCTTCAAGCTGGTGTTACTCTGGAATATAGGAAAGACTGAGACTGAACAGTTAGAAGTGGCTGTTTAAGGAGGGAGAATCGTGGATTAGAGGTGAAGGGGGGCCTGCATGAGATGCCAGTGGGGAAGAAACCATTCTAATGGCAGAAAAGGTAATTTGAGGATTAAATCAGCAATCTGAGGGAATACCTGAAGGGCTGTAATGCAAAGGCAAAACTGTCAAACCCAGGATAAATGTGAACAGGGTAGGGAAGGAATGGGACATCTCGGGGACCAGAGAAGGACTGGAACTGAGGATGTGTTCCTGTGTGACTTGGTCTAGGTGATCCTACTGTTGCAGGGGGATTGGACTAGATGGTCTTTCGAGGTCCCTTCCAATCTGTAGTGATTCTATGATTCTATGATTCTGAAAACAAAGCTGCACAGAGATGCCAGAGAAAGCATTGGCCCGAGGCAGAGAAGCAGGATAAAGAAGATAGGACCAAAGCACAAAGTTGCAAGATTAATTCAAGGAGAGAGGAGAGCCTGGGAGAGGAGGAGAGCCAAGGGGAAATGCTGGCAAGAAGAATTCACTTGGGGGAGGAGTAGTGCTATGGTCAGGGACAGGCTGCCAGACCGTGGTGCTGCCTTCTTCTGAGTTTGCTGTAATTTCACCTCCATTTATCCCTTCCACAATCACCTTACTGAGTTTCTTCAAGGCAGCTCATTAAAAGAAAAAAACAAAAGAAGGGATAAAAAAGCAAAGGAAAAGCAATACCCACCTATTTCTTACCCAGAATGAAAGGACAAGCTCTGTGTTCTGTCTGGGCTAGAAAATGCCTTTCAGGTCTCAGCTGGCATTTAATTTGTTTATTCTTTCTCGGGTCTCTCCCTTGCCTCTCTCAGCTTCTGTTTTTCACCACTGCTCCTAAGTGGAGGGCAAAGTCAGTAATGGCCAGGTTGGAGGTGAACTTTCAAACCCACAATATTGGATCTGGTTCAGGAGGAAACAAATGGAGGCTGCTCCAGCATAATTTAGGAAATGACTGGAGACAGATGAGCACTTGGAGCTGAAACAAGAACAGGGAGACCATGAACTTTGGGGCAGCGGGAGGGTTTTCTGCTCATCCAAACAAGACAGCAGTGTTGTCTCAAGGATAAAGAGGGGTGCTAAAAACATCCCCAGCTGTAGGATGGAGCCCAGGTGAAATTGGTCTTCCCCATCCTGGAGACGTGACCTTGGTGTCATGATGGCAGTGGGTGGCAATTAATGATGACAGCTTAATGAGTGTATCTGTAACGAGGAGGCTTAGCTCCTGAACAGCTCCAAATGGGACCTCTGAACACTGTTAGACCAGCTGTGTAGTATTTTCTGTGTCACATGAACAGCAGTGGCATGTTCAGTGCCAGTTTTCAGTGTGAGGACGTGTGTGGGAACACAGACCTCTGTATGTGTGTGTCTGTGTCTGTGTGTGTGCACACCCTGGGAGGGCTGCGGTGCTCTGATATCCATCCCACTTTCCAGGGCTGCTTTCAAATGTCACAGAATCACAGAATTATTGAGGTTGGAAAAGCCCTCTGAGCTCATCCAGCACCCTCCCCCTGGCAGCTTCAAGCCCTGCCTTCTTGTTCTGTCACTAGTTGCCTGGGAGAAGAGCCTGACCCCACCTGACTACAGCCTCCTTTCAGGGAGTTCTAGAGCTCTGATCTAAGGAGTAGGAGAGCAGTAGACACAATGTCCTTCAAAATAGGAGAATAGCTCCTGCTAGACTTGTCCACAGAGATGGGGATGCTGAGGCAAAGGAAGACAGATGTTTCCATCTGCCAGCTTGTCATGCACCCTCATTCCCTAGTTCTTGTTACTCCTCTGAATCCCAGATGCTGCAGCTGTCCTAGAGGAGTATTTTTTCCTAAGCCCACACTGTGAGCACTCATGGATGATATTTTCCCTCAGAAAAAAAGGGTTCCTGATTACTCAAACTAGAGGCTCTCTGATCAGCAGGGTTTTACGACAGGTTGTAGTGGGGGAAACCAGGCGTAGATGAGTGGGCATGAGAAGATGTTTATCAAGAAAGTAGGTAAGAGAAGCAAAAGAATGTCACCCTTGGACACTAGAGTGAATCACTTCAAAATAGAAAATAAGTGTAAAATAAGTGTAAAATATCTTCAGGTTTCATGTGGACAAATTCAATTTGAGAAGGGCTGTGTGTGGAGACATCAAAGGAATGTGGTCAGTGTTTGACTACTTCACAAGCCAGGAATCTCTGATATCCCATCCATCTGTCTGCTTCCCAGCATGAGTTCTGGGAGTCACCCATCACTTAGCCTGGCTAAGCTCTGCTAAGCCTCGCTGTCTTTTCTGGCAGTAAAGTCTCTGCTCTGCCTCATCCTCATTGTGCCTCTGCCTGCCTTGCAGCACGGGTCTCTGCAGCAGGGCCAGGCCACCAGTATCTCTTTCACTTTGGGTTTGCACAGCCTTTTCTTTGGGATCTGAGGGGACTTGTTAGCATTAACGTAATTGGCAAACACACTGTTCAAATATTAGCAGTGGCAACAAAACCGTTGTGTGGGACTGGTGGAGAGACGCGGTTCCTCCGTCACACAGTTAAGACCTGGATGCTGCATTTGGAGCTGAGTGAGATCCAGAAAAGCTGTCCAGCTCTGACGCTGGCTGAGCCACTGCAGTCTTAGTCATTATTAATTTGACTGGGGATGAAGGTACATAGAAAGGCCACATTCAGCATCTGAGAGCAAGTGACAAAGCATGTGGCACAATGCTGAGCTGTCGCTGGTGTAGGAGTGAGGGAGGTGGTGCTGGTGTGGGAGCAGGACTCAGAGAGCTGAGCTGAAGGAGCCTTTCTGTATCTTCATGCCAGTTTCATTGCACCCTCCTCTTCAACAGTTCCAGCCATATTGTTCCAGGAAGAGGTGAAGCATGAGGGTTGCATAAGGCTGGAGAAAGGTTTGAATCAGCAGCTTCAACACCAAAGGGAACATGTCCTAGTGGCTTTGCCACTGCACCACAATTATGTAAGATATAAGTAAGGAGGTTTTGAAGATGCTTTGTGAAACAGAGCTTTGTGTGAAATGTTTAGAGCAGTGAGCCAAGTCCCACAACCCCACTGAAATCAATGGGATTTCATACCAGGCATGAACTGGGTCAATATTTTTATGATGATGCCTTTGATGATAAAGTGTCTGTCTAAAAGCTGGAAGGAGAGTGATCATAAAGCTCACTTTATGCTCAGACGTGCGGACATGTAAATAGAGCAGCTTCTATGTGATAATAAAAGGGATGGGAGGAAGATCTTTAAAATTCTTTATTGATGAATTTAATGTTGCAGACAATACCGAGTCAATGACGTGATGAAGGGGCTGGAGTTGCCAGGTCCATGTCTCTGATTTTTGCCACTCCAGTGGTTGATTAAAGTAAGAATTTGGGTCTTTTCTTTTCTGAGGCTGTGAAAATGAGAAAAGCCAGTAAGATCGCTGAGATCTCCAGTTTACTTCCCCATCAAAAAGAGTGCCAGAGCCAGTGAGAGTCAACTGCCCAAGGCATCTCCCTGGTGCAGAAAGGCTGAGGGAGATGGGTCTCTTTAGCTTGGAGAAAAGGAGACTGAGGGGTGACCCCATTAATGTTGATAAATGTGTGAAAGGTGGGTGTCAGGAGGATGTATCCAGGCTTTAGAGGCTCAGTGGCATCTAAAGATAGGACAAGGGGCAATGAGTGTGAGCTTAAACACATCAATATGAGAAGGAACTTCTTCACAGTGAGGGTCACAGATCACTGGAAGGGGCTGCCCAGGGAGGTGGTGGAGTCTCCTGCTCTGGAGATGTTTAAAGCTTCCTTGGACATGTTCCTGTGTGACTTGATCTAGGTGATCCTGCTGTGGAGGGGGCATTGGACTGGGTGACCTTTTGAGGTCCCTTCCAGTCCCTAGTATTATGTGATTCAAAGATTCTTTGATACTGGGGTTTAAGAGGGATGTGTTTACATATCACTGCCCTGTATACAAAAATCCCAGGCATCCCCTTCTTTATTCCATCGTCCAGTGGTACCAGTTTTCTTTGGTCTTTCAGGTAAGCCTGCAGTTCGTGGAGAAATTTAATAAGGAATTCTGTGTAGTGTGTCTAAGAAAGCAGACAGTGCTTTCTCCTGCAGATGCGGTTTGGAAAAACAACCCACAGCTCCACACACACACACCCCCCACCACGATCCCAGCATATCCTAAAGATTTAAAATAGAGAAGACACATAAACAAGAATTCAAAAAGGCTTTGTAAAAACCTCATGCATTTTTTCAGCTATTCTCACGCTGTTTGAACACAGAAAGCTGGGCATTCTCTGGGTACAGGCGACGCAGCTCCAGCTATAACTCTGTTGGAGTTGAGATGAGCTACATAAGCAGACAATTCAGCCCCATAATTTTTCTCACAATCAGCAATTTAAAAAATAATCTCTGAAGGCAGTGGGTGTTTGAACAGTGCTTATCCTTGCTCGTGCTGATGCTTTCCCTTCCTTACTGCTCCATCCTTGAACAACATGTTGTTTGAAGCCTGGAGCTGGAGAGACTCTCCACCTTATTAAACTACCCAGACCATGCTTCTGCTCAACCAAAGACTAGACTGCAGTAGGAATAAATCCCTCCCAGTCTGTCCCAAAGCAAGCTGACACTTCCAAAACAACTGACATTTGAAAGAAAATCCATCCAAATCTGCCCTTAATTCAGGTAGTCATGGCAATGCCACATCCTCCTTCTGTGGTAAAGTGACGTACACAGAGGACACCTCTACATAGAATCATAGAATGAGTTGGAAGGGACTTCCAAAGGCCATTTAGCCCAACCTCCCTACACCAAACAGGGCCATCACTCACCAGACCAGACTGCCCAGAGCCCCAGCCAGCATGACCTTGAATGGCTCCCGGGATGGGACCTCCACCACCTCTCTGGGCAGCCCCTTCCAGGGATCCCCCACCCTCAGATTCAATAACCTTTTCCTCATATCCAGCCTCAGTCTGCCATTTTCCAGCTTCAAACCATGACCCCTTGTCCTGTTGTTCCCTGCCCCGTTGAACACAGACTCCTCAGCCTTCTGCCAGCCCCTTTCAGGGACTGGAGGTCGATATAAAATGTTTACATAATAAAAAGACTCTTTAACAACATTAGAGATCTCAACCCCAAACCACATATCCTGCTCATTGGAGTCATTGTCTTCTTAAACCCAGCCCAACGCTTTAGCTGAAAGCCTGTCTTTATTTAAATGAAAAGAGGGCAAAACCTGTGGTTCATGCAAAGTGGTTCCGTTTGAACTGGAAAACCCCGTAGCCTCTCGTCCATTACTGTGCTCGTTTAAGATTTGTTCAAATTAGTGGGGAAAGATACGAAGGCAGAAATCATTAAAGGAAGATTTTTCTTTTATTACGGATCAACTCGGAGATGGAAGAAGCGATTTATTTACTTTTCTACACAACTGTTGTGTTAATGGAGGCTTTTGTTGTTTGTTTACCTTTACAAATACCCGAGGACCGCTGCACAGCAGGGTTTGTGTTCTTCTCCAGGAAACAGAAAGCTTGTGGGTTTGGGGAAACGTTTTGATTTAACATTTGCTTTTTTTAACGTAATAATATTTCGACCAGGCTGCAGGTCTGATTCACATCCAGAATTCTCTCCCACTACAATGTTTCAATATATTGATGTGATTGGCAGGAGAGAAATGTTAAACATAAATGTGATTTTCATTGCAAAAGAGCTAAAAGATTGTTTGAAAACCTTTGGCTTTTCCCTGCCTGTCCAGATTGCCAGAACACATCCTGGTGCGCACACCGCCCTCGCCTTGGAGGAACTACTTAACATCAGTCATCTTCATTACTCCAGATGTTCACACTTAGCAGTGAAGCAGCGGTTCTTTTCATCCCGTGACGTCAATGCGCTCTGCAAACATTTGATTAAACCTTTCTGACCCCGTGTGCAGTAGGTACTGGTCCCTTTGACCAGTGAAGCAAAGTAGCTCTCCTATGGGGACGGGCTGCAAGAGCTGGGACTACTCAGCCTAGAGAAGAGGAGGCTCAGAGGACACCTTATAGCAACCTTCCAATTCCTGAAGTGGCTTGTGAGAGCTGGGGAAGGGCTTTTTACAGCAGTTTGTAGTGATAGGATGAGGGAAATGGAAGCTGGAAGAGAGGAGATTTAGATCAGATATTAGGAGGAAATTCTTTACAGTGAGGCTGCTGAGGCCCTGGAACAGGTTGTCAGGGACGTAGTGGCTGCTCCATCTCTGAAAGTGTCCCAGGCCAGGCTGGATGGGGCTCTGGAGCAACCAGGTCTGGTGAGAGATGTCACTGGCCATGGCAGGGAATTGGGACTGGATGGTCTCTGAGGTCCCTTCCAACCCCATCCAATCTGTGATTCTGTGATTTTATGGAAATGCTACAAGTTTTGTATGAAGTTAAATTCCTCCAGATATGCCAGTTTGCCTCAGGTCAATGGTGTTTTGGGGCACATTACTCTCAGAGTAGAGTTTACACCTGTCTACTTCAAAGATAATGTTGAAGCAATTTCTATGATGCTGGGATTTTTTTCAGCTGATTTATTTACATTTTTTTTAATAGAAACCAAATATTTATTTGAAAATATTTTGATGGCAAATCGCTAGCCAATTCCCACAATTCAGTGAACTCAATTGGATTCCTCAGATGGTCTAAATCCCATGAAAACATCTGTGTCTGAGGGAAATAGTTGTACATTTTTTTAGTGGACTTGTTGTGTTTGGATCTTCCTTGATCGTGTCTGGTGCCCCCTCTGATTTGTCCCACAGATAATTGAATCGTAGAATCACCCAGATTAGAAGAGACCCCTAAAAGTCATCTATCCAGCCCCCTTGCAGTGAGCAGGGACAGATGATGCGTCCTGGCTGCTTGTTACATCCTACAGACAAAGACCTAGAGAGGGGTGCAGGAAACTGAGAGAAGAGTAGGGATGTTTTCTGAGGAGCATCATTTCAGATCCCTGCCAAACTTCTGTGATCACCCAGGCTTAAAACTGTACTTGACTCCTATTTCCCCATTCCCGGACAACTGTAGAGAGTGGCCGTATCCACTGCTACCTGGTTACAACTCCTGTATGTACCCCTGCAAGGGAACAGGAGATCTTCAGATGCAGCTGCAGATCCTGCATAATTTGAGATGTTTCCAACAGGCTCCTTTGATTATCTCTACAACCTTCCTTGTCACCAAAACCCAGCTGACCTTGAAAGAGCTGATTAAGCCACATGAGACTGAACACATCTCATCTTGTGGTTTTTCCCCACTATGATTGTATTTCATACTGAGTTTTGATGAGCCTTAGGGATGGATCTGTGCCCTTGTGTGATCTAAAGTTGGTAAAATACCAGTGAAATCCCCAAAGTGCTAATAGGACGATATATGGTGATAAAAAGGAAGCGAGAGACAAGAAGAAGAAAATGTGACCAAAAGAAAAGACTAAATAAGTGGGACAGGAGCAAAAGGGAGAAAAATGAAAGTACTGCAAAAACAAAAATGGGGGAAAGTAAAAGTGCAGATGGAGGAGACAAAACAGAAAAGATGAATGGGTTGGCTGGAGGAAGGCAAAGGAACAGGAAAGCTGAGTCAGGAGTGATGAAAGAGCTCCTGGGTGATGGGTTTTGCAGGTGCATCTCAGCAGGTTGCCTCTGATCGGCTCTCTCAGGGACACAGCATGTTACCTGGACTAATTTATAAAGGAAATGAAAAGGAAATGGACTTGTTAAAATGAACACCATTAATTCACCGCTTCAGACTTCATTGTTTGAACAGCGAGTATCAAACCAGTCAATTGCCATTTGTCTATTCCATTCTTCTCTGTTGCCTGTTGGAAGTGACTGGGGAGCACAGACGGCCCTGAGTGGCTGCGCAGGCGCTAATTAGCATATATATTGTTTGTCCTTCTGCAAATTTCTAGCAAACAGCAATATTTTACACTCCAGTAAAGTTAATAAATGAGGCTTTAGGCTATAAAAATTTCATGTTCTTTTGTGCAAAGGTCAATTATAAATAGTTAAGCACATATTCATCCAAAAGCTCTGGGCTTCTGCACTGGAAGAATAAAATATATTTGGGTTGGCTTGTTTGCCAGCTGGACAAATGCCTCCCGTGCAGCCTCTGAGACACCTCTCTCCAAAAGGCCACTTAGTTGGAGAGTGCTTTTGGCTGTGAGATGACTTATGCCCCATTGTAGTTTCTGAAGTGCTGAAGGTACAATAGACTCACACTGGCCCAGGCTAGGGGAGACTTTAGCAGTTGGAATTGTCTTCTCTGACAAGTTCTGGGATTAGAAAAACAGATGCATTCACACAACAGCTCCAGTGATGCTGCAAAGGTTAGAATCATGGAATGGTTTAGGTTGGAAGAGACCTCAGAGATCATCTAGTCTCAGTCCCCTGCCATGGGCAGCAACACTCCTCACCAGACCACATTGCCCAGAGCCCTGTCCAACCTGGCCTTGAACACTTCCAGGGACAGAGCAGCCACAATCTCCCTGGGCAACCTGTTCCAGTGCCTCAGCACCCTCACAGGGAGGAGTTCTGCCCCAAAAATCCAATCTAAATCTTTTATCTCGAAACATAGGAAGAAGCTAAAACTAAGGCATCCTCTCCTCTTTTTCGAGACAGAAAGAGATCTGAGTTTAAAGATATCTTTGATTTGCATGATGGGAACACGTAGGAGCCACATTGTGCTCAACGTTATTAAAAATATGTGAAAGAGAGGTGGCCCCATGTTTTAAAGGGCATCATCTGCATATGAGTGATGGAAGGAGACATTTGGCAGTTATTACTAATATTATTCCTTTCTAATAGAGTAGCAACAGGAGGGCTGTACCCTATTATATGAGGTCGCATGTGAACATATAAATATAGATATCTCTCCTCAAAAATGAGAACATATAAGGTAGAGGATCAATGATATACGGATACATCTTCCCTCTCGTGCGGGGGGAAAGGAAGAGCATTGATCTTTGCTGCAGCAGCCTTGTTGAGAACGGAGGCTTTAAATCACAGACTTGTTTTTTTTCAAGGGATCCTGAGGAAGCGGGGCTGTGACAAGGTGACAAGGTAATTCAATCAGAAGACATTGGAGATTATAGGATAGACTAGGCTGAGCAGAGGATGCAGGAGGCTGGTTACTGGAAAGTCACTGAACATGAGCATCTGAAGACTTGACACGGCAGGAGTTAGGAACAGGGAAGGCTGGAGCCCAGATCACGGAGGCAGCAGTGTTAAACAAACTGTCATCCAGCATTTGTCATCAGTGTTAACCTGGTAACCAGGCAACTGAGAGATATGTAAGGAGCTCACTGCATCATCCAGAGTGAAGGGATGTGTTTGGAAGGGATGAGAAAAGGCTTAAGAGCTCTGTGATTCACAGGATCAGCAAGGCATCATCAGGGACTGTCAGACTGGCAACTCAGGGGACACACACAGCCTTCAGAGGGTAGATCAGGGTTGATGCAGGAAAACATGGAACAAAGGGAACAAATCAGCACAGATTTGGGCTCTACTTAAGATCCTAAACTTCAATTATTGCCATCCCTGGCTACCTGTGAGCAAATCCTGCTGTTGTCTCGAATGAAGTTTTCACTTTGGTTTAAACTTGCACTTTTCAGGATTGTTCATCCAGTGAGTCTTTGCGGAGCTTCTTTCTCCACTAATGGTCCTATCAAAGAGCAAACCTCATCCCTCTGCTGCCCAGTGACCATGGTGGCACCATGAGCTCCAACAAAAAAGGGATGTTTAAGACCCGCCTGCATGTGTTCCTGTGTCACTTGGTCTAGGTGATCCTGCTGCCGCAGGGGGATTGGACTAGATGATCTTTCGAGGACTCTTCCAATCCCTAATGATTCTGTGATCCTGTGGCTACAGTGAACCATAGCAGCAGGTGGAGATGGGAGAATAAAGTTGTTGGAAAAGACACTCTGAAATGGATGTGTCTATGGACTGGAGTAACGGTGCTTCAGTGGTTTCATACAGAGTGGTTTGAAGTTCCTATATGAGAAGGAGAAGCTTGTCAGGGAACAGAAAGCTGTCTAGAGAGATGAAATCAAGAATGCTTGACACATGGAGAGATGTGGAAAGATATTGGGACAAAAGAAGGGGTACTGAGATGGGGTAGGAGGAAGAGGGAGATACATCACCCCACTGGAAGGCTGATTAATGCTCTGCTTGCACCCAGGGTGGAGAATTCCGTAGTCAAAGCTTGGCTTTTTCACTCACCCTGCTGTTCTCTGGGTGAGTTAGGAAGCTGGCCAGGGTCAACAGTGTGTGCAGAAAGTTATCAGTTCTGGGTTTTCTGCAAGGAGGAGTGATGAGGAGGCAGCTAGATGCCACTTCTGTAATGGCTTAATGGTAATGTTAACTGAAGCTAAACAATTTCCATCATAACAGCCTGTGAGTTCATTTTCCAGCATCTCCACCTGATCTGCTTTCTAATGCCTGACATCAAGGGAGCTCTGCAGCAGCAGGCAACCCAACAGGGAGAAGTAACAGGGTTGGAAGGGAGAATCAGTCACCCAAGGCCAGCAGAAGCCTTTGGCTGCTAGTGCAAGGGTGTCTCGCACAGGTCACCACAAAGGAGCAGAGGTGCCTGTTCTGCAAAAAGCTGGTGAGAACATGAAAGGAACTGGAACTGAGCTGAGTGACTCAGGGCTGTCCAGAGCTGCATCTGGCGCCCAAGAAGGGAAGCGCTGATGTCTGCACTTGGTCAGAAGGAGAAAGAGCTCAGCAAAGACAATCCAGCTGTGACTGTCACGTTGGCTTTGCTTCATTTACAGCACCAGTTAATTACACCAGCTTCGTGTTGGGAACAGCTGGCAAAGTCCTCCTGCTGTCCTGATTCTGCAAGAGCTGCTTTGGTCATGGTGTTCTCAGGATCTCAGGCCCAGGTCCTGGAGGCGATTATGTAATCATTTGTCTCAAAGGTGACCCAAATCAGACCCAGGAGGTTCCTGTCTTGGTGTGTCCAGTTCTCATTCTGGTTCTAGCTAACTGCCTGATTTTAAATGCAGCCATGAAATGATTTCACAATTTCATCTCGATCCATAAAGAACGATGAAGGGTGGGGTGTAGGGGTATGGTGAAACATCTCTGCTCCTCTGTTTTCAGGGTCTCCAGGAGTCAGACTACTTTAGATCTCACCAGTCCAAATCCAGATCCTTCCTACTACGCAGACATGAGGAATTTTGCCTTTTAAACTTCTGGAATTACTGGAATGGAAAACACTTCTGAAGTTTAAGGTACAGAAATTCTGATACTCCTTGAAATTCAAGGGAGATGATACTCATTGGGCAGTGGTTTATCTGTTATTGAAGAGCTCACTGCTCGCATAGACAATTCCAGATAGAACTTCCTGGGAATTTAGAGTATTTAAGTAAAGTTTGTGGAAGACTTTGAACGCAGCCTGGACCCAAATTAACCAAGGCAAAGGTTTGCTGTCACCCACGTGTGAACACAATCTGGTCTGAAGGTGCTGTGCACAAGCAAAAATGACAAACCTAGTGACAGCATGAGGGAAGTTGGTGGACATCCTGCCAGCCTGGAGTTTGAGGAAAGGGAGCACAAATATGTCTCCAAAAATGTAGGAAAAGAAATTATTCTAGTACCTTGCCCTGTGAGGAGCTGTGGCAGAGATCACCTGGTTTCAAACCAGAGTGCTGGNCTACCTTGCCCTGTGAGGAGATTTGGATGAGGGTGGCCACTGGCTGAGAAGAAAACTGCCCCAAGAATGTCCTTATATTAGACAAAGCCACTTTCAATGGTCTCCAGTTTCAACTGCTGTGTCTTTAAACTTGCCAATGATGATGTGAGCCAAAGCCCACTCCTGCTATGGCAGAGATCACCTGGTTTCAAACCAGAGTGCTGGACACTGTGCTGTAGCAAGGGCAGAATGAGAGAGGCATCAGCTCTGCTGCCCCTATGGTAAGAGATGTTAGAGGAGTGCACACCCACACTAGAGCATGGCTCGCTCTGCTGCTCTTACTTCCACCTTGGAAATGGGGCTGCAGGTCCACACAGGAGGCTGGAAGGAGCCTAGGGAGTGTGAGAGGGCATCCTGTAATCCACATCGTCTTCTGTAGCTCCACCTGTGGTTATCTGAGTGGTTGACAAGCACAGGTTAGTTGTCCACTCTCTCGCCTGGATTTATTAACCCCTTAGGAGTTCAAAAACTCATATAGATTCAGAAACACAGAAGCTCAGGCTGGTCTCACCACAGCTTTCAATATTATTATCTTTGCCATTCAGAGATAGATTCCAAACACCTTCAGGAATTCACCTTTAATAAAGAGTTGTAGGGCAAGTGGGTGGAGAGCATCCAGCAAGGCCTCAGTTATTATATTTTCCCCTTGTTCAGTGCTGCTCTCATTCAGATATCCCTGAGCCACAGGGAGATGGTGGTGGTGACAGGGATCTTATGGCAATTCATTTCTCTTCCAAATTAAAAGCAGCACACTAGTTCACCTTGCTGCGCTAACCGAGTGCTTTCGCTGGAGCAGAGCATGGCCAGTGGTCCTTGGAAGTGACAAAGATGGGAGGTGGGCACTGGAGACTCATTACCTCAGAAAATAAATGACCACTGAGGTAGTGTAAAATTAAAGTTAACCGAGATTATCCCCTTGTGCTCACACTGAAGTCAGTAGTCGAGTGTGGCCAGAAACAAGATGGCCTTCAGACCACAGTGTGGTGAGGATGGGATGTGGCAAGTGTCATCTACATGTTGAGAAAGCTGAAGAGACAGGAACACGAATCCTGTATCAGTATGCAATAGGTACAGGCACCTGAGTGCCACAGCAGGGCTGGGCCCTCAAGATGTTGGTCAAACTCCTTTCCTCCCAGCAACAACCATCTTTTGAAACCTTAGTCTGCTCTGGGTCTTCCCTCAGGCTCTGCTGTCCCTCTCTCCCACATGCAGTAAAAGAAGTAATAACAACACTGTCATGGTTTTGCTGGGACAGCCTCCTCAGCCACCCATGATCTCAGGCACATTGAAGTCAGCCACAGCAGCTGCCCTGAGTTGGCTGCAGGTGGATCCCATCCCAGACACATCACAGCCAGTATAAAGGGGAAAGTTTGGTGAGGAGAGGAGGGCTTATTGCTTGAGCTCTTCCTGATTGTGATCCTTTGCCCCTGGACTGCTGTGTTGCTTGCTGTGATGACTGTAAGTTTGCTGGGCTGAGTATGACTGCACATGTTTTATGTTGGTGTTTGGCTGTTTCATGGCATCAGTCTTCACTGCAGCCTGTGGGTGCCTTCTGCTTTTGTTTTCCCCCTCCTGGCTGGAGAGGGGTCATTGGATGATAGAGCCACTACTGTAGTTTAACCCTAGAGAGTGGTTAAATGTAGATGAGCATCCAAACATCAGCCACAGCTCCCTGCTGGCATGTGATGGTGGCAGCTTTGGGCAGTTTCCTCACTCTAGCATGATCTGGCATCTCCAGGCAATGTGAGGACTTGTGAGGCTAAACCAGGCTGAGGAAGCCCTGATCTGAGTTGAGTGACCTGCAGAATTCGTTTGAATAGATAGCTGAAGGGGTTCAAGTAGTGGTTGATAGTTTTTTCCAAACCTTCCATCACCATCAGTGGTAGGGGGATGCGGTCTTGGCATCCTCAGTGGGAGAGTCAGTAGTGGGGCTCCTCCTCACTGCTGCTCAGAAATCTAAATTACAAATATTTCCCTTTGAAATCTCCTTTCCCTTGGGAATAGAGTCATGGGCTCCAGGGTTTATTTTATGTTTCACTATATTATTCCTGTTCTTTCTCTCTTGCCTTCAAAAGATGCTCCTCACAATGCAAAGGGAGGATCCATTTCTTTGTTTAAGAAGGGGAAAAAAGTGAATGTGGAACAATACTTGACAAAATAAGCCTTTAAAGGAAAATCTTCCAGTGGTTTGGCTTTCTATTGCAAGTTATTGTGCACATCCTCTACTCTGACATTATTTTGTAGTCTAAAATACAGCCACACAGTAAAAAAAATCAAGGCAAATATATGTCATTACCTTTGTGAGCCTCAATGATGGACACCTTGGGTAGGGTTACCTGCAAGGTGCAAGCAGCTGGTGTCCCCATCACCTTCAGCCACTGCTCTTGTCCCCTGCTCTGACTCAGTCTCCTCATTTCTGTGTGCTGCAGAGAGCCTGTTGACTTGGCCAAGAGCCACAAGCCTCACAACAGAGGGAGATATCCAGGCATCTCAAGATATTTATTGTCACATATATACAACCTCTGACACCAGTATCACTTCTTGTTTTTATTGACCTATTTTGTGCTTCTGAAGTTGATTTTTTATAAAGCCTGCTAGGGGCAGGCACAACCAGGCAGCATCACCTTCTGTCCAGGGCTCAGTTTCCTGGTGCCAGCTGCTGCACAGATCTTCCCTGGAGCTCTGAAGTGGGACAGCTTTGGAGCCAGATAGAGAAAACTGAGAGGTGAGGAGGAGAGGGAAGTATTGGAACACAATCAAGAAAAAAGGGGAAAAATAAATAAAAGAATTGCAGTGGAAGTGTTTGGCCATGAAAGAACAGGATGGCAACAAGTGATGCAGAAGAATGGAGTGATGATGCTAATGCAAAAAGGGTGGTGAGGGGACATGGAGGTGGAAGGAGGGAGAAAAGGGGGAACACAAAAAAAGAAAGTAGTTTAAAAATGAGTCTGAGAAAGATGAAAGAAGGGGAAGTACAGCTAAAAGAGTTTGTACTTGGTTGTCCTGGAGCTGTCTTTTAGCAGAGTTGATGCTGTGGATACCCCCGTTCCTGTATCTTGCGAGCTCAAAGCCAGCCAGAGCTGAGCAGAGACTACAACCTTCTGCTTCCTCATGTGAAATCACTACCTGCACCCTCAGAAACTGCTGAAATATGCTCTCCACACCTCCTCTGAGCTCCCTACTGTCAGAAGCCTCCTTAGATTTCCAATTTAACTCCTCCAGGGAGAGTGTGCCTGGAAGGAAGGAACATAAGCTTACTAAATGAATCTCTTAATCACTGTCATTTTAGTCCTGAAAAACCCAGCCAAAACAACGGTGCATTTCTTGCAGACAAATGGAAGTCCAGTGAAGTGAATTCTCCCTTCATCTGATTGCCTCCCTCTTGAGAAAGCACTTTGTTGAGCTGATTATATATTTTTTAATAAAGCATATATCCTCTGATATTTTTCATATGCAGCAAGGTGAAAATGCCAGTCAAAGATGTTTTATTTCTGTCCAGAGAGAAAACACTGTGTGAAGCAAGATGTGAAAACTTGTCTGAACATGACTGCAGTGTCCTCGGGAGGATGGATTTGAGTCTTGCTCTCAGTTTGGGTTAAGAGTGACCGGGCTTTTGCCTGTCACCAGTGGTAGGTGTAGACTAAGACAACATCACCACACACTCGCGTTCCCAGGTCACTGCTGATGCAGCAACACTCACGGCAGTGTTAGTGTTGTCCCTAGCTCCTAGCTGGTCAAAATTATGGTGCACCCAATTGGAAGTATTGTGGTTGGATGAATCTGAATGGTTATAAGTCTGAAAGTCTGATTTACTCTCCATGTTAAAGTGTCCTTGGATACTGGGGGAAAAACTGCTTTCCAGAAAGAGTGAGGAGGCCTTGGGACAAGCTTCCCAGGATGGGGGTGGAGGCACTGTCCCTGGAGGGGTTCAAAGAAAAGGACAAGACAGGATGTTTTGGAAGGTGATTTAATAGTGACTGTAGAGTGGATGATTCCACTTGCTCTTGATGGCCTTTACCAAGCCTTTTCCAATCTTGATGATTCTATGATTCAGGGGCATAAATGACCCATCTTTCTGCTCGCAGGATTTACATTCAGTTTTGGCCTCATGATCCTATTGTGGGTGACCTGCCTGTAGATTTGTTGTGGTTCACCTGGAAATGTTGTCAAACCACTGATACAGCTAGTTGCTCCTTGCTATCATTTGTCCCGGGATAAGTGTCACCCTGATGAAATAGCTCTGTCTATGAGAAGATGATGCTTGGAGACTGAAAGGAAATGGCTGGAAGCTGGGTAGCTGCAGTGATGTTACTGGCACAGCTCAAATAAAGAGAAGGTATGAACTGGGCCCTAGCTTTCATCCATGCAGTGGACTTCTGCATCAGGGGAATATTTTCCCAGACTTTTTTGGCACAGGAGCAATGCAAAGAAGCCCCACCAGCCTCTGCTCCCTCCCTTAGCTGGATTAAAATTGTGCATTCAGCAGGCAAGCTGAAATGGATTCTGTTTAATAAATTCTGTTTGAAAGCTGGAAGGAGGTTTGCAGCCAGCAGAGGAGGGAAGCTTGGGAACAGCCTTCAGCAGGAGTGGGTGGCAAGCAGCATCCTGACTAGTTTTATGATGAAGCTTGATCAGGGTATGAGGGGGATTATGTGGTGTGGTTGCCTGAGACAGCGGGAGACTGGACACCGCAACCTTTGGGACCTGTTTCCATCACGTGGTGCTCAGCTGCAAGGTACAGGGTACAATAGACACAGTTCAGTTTTCTTTGTGGAAGTGACCTTAGTTTATACCAGCCTGGTGTGGCCAAAGTCAATGCTGCCAACCTTTAACCCTTGTAATGTGTGATAGCAGCTCAGTCCTCTTTGCCTGCACCTGGCTTCCTCCTAATGCTGGCAATGTCTTTGTTCTGCGACGCCTTTCTCTGTTGCGGGGATGTTAGCGATGGCCAATCTGGTGGCCACATTCAAATACATATTTTTCCCTTTGTCTGGCAATAAAAGGTACCTTGAAAGAGCAAGGATGGTGGTGAGAGTGTCAGGTGGGGTCATGAGACGCAGGCATTCCACAAAAGGGACCAAAATAACAATGAGAAAATAACCTCAAAACACTTTCCAGAAATAACAGCCTAATTAATGCAGCCCCTGTTTGCTCAGGGGCTGAACCTCCTCTTCCTGCGCTTGGGAACGACTGCTGGGGGACGTTAGAAGGAACTTGACTTTGTTTCTCAGCTTTATCCCTAACGATGTGCTTTGATAGAGAAACATGTGTGAAAGCAGGGGGACCAATACGCAGCGTGCGAGTTCTGGGTTCTGTCAGTGCAACCAGCGCAACGTGAGCGTGGGATAGAAAGGGCTAACAATGCCCTGCCTGTTTTTAAACATATATATATCTTTCTCACAGAGGGGCCTTGTGCCCCCAGTCAAAGTGTGAGATGGACTACAAACACAGAACAAAAGAAGACAACCCGCAGAAGATTACAATTCCAGGAAGTTATGACACAGAAAAATAATACCTGGAGAAAAAATATTTGGCAAATAAATCCAAGGAATTAGTGGTCTCAGCTGTAGGAGGATAATTCACAGAAAGACAAGCTGAGCCTAATAAATTAGAAATAATTTCTTAAGCAAAATTAACCCAATAGACCTGTGACTACAATTTAATCATTGGAGTGCACTGGTTAACTTCCCTCTGGGTGGCCCAAAGCATGGAAGGGGCTCAATGTGGAGGTACCAGTCTGGAACTGGGGAGGAAAAGTAGGAGCTGAGGATTTATTTGTCTCCATTATGAAACCCTGCCAACCCATTGCTCATGAGATAACAGATGTCTGTGTTCCAGCCATTTCCTGACAGGAGGCTGACACTGGGTTTGTAGAATTAGCCATCAAGTTTTGTAAGACCTCCAGCCTTGCGAGGCTTTTCCTCCCATTTCTGTGGTCAGCTGCAACAGCTCCTGTTGTGCTGTTTCTCTAGATGTCTTCAGAGATCTGCTGTGCAGACACCGTTGGGGTAAACTCATCCCTGTGCTTCTGAGGGTGCTAAAAGAAAGACCTAGTTTTATAACCCCATAAAATAAGTTTATCCAAGCTGCACAGGAGAGCAAACCCGACTGCACATTTTTTGGATGAACTGATCCTCCAGACAGCCATTCAAGGGTACAAAAGTTAGAGTTTCTTTTTCTTTCCCATATTACTGAGAAACACCTCTACATCTGAAAATACCTCTGCATCTGACATGTCAATGGCATGGTGATGTCCCATCCTCTAGCCCTGTGGAGGAGCAGGTTAGTATAGGCAACATGCCAAGCTCCAAGCTACGGCTGCGGAATGGGGAGTGATGTTGTCTCACAGATGCCCTGCTCTTGCCAGCACACAGTTGCACAGCTTCTGTTGCATCCCCACTGCTGGTGAGGAAAGGCTCGCAGTGCTGTCAAAAACTCCAGCTTTATGAAACCTCAGCAGCTGCCCAAGGACACTGCTTTTGCTTAATCGCTGTATCAGTGCGTGCAGAGACACTTGCTCTCGCTATCAGCCCTGGTGAAACGGGTATTACCCGTTCGTCCTTGAGAGCAGCCATCACCCTGCAAAGTGATTAAACTAGTCTTGTGCCAGATGAACCAAACACGCTGGGTTTTTTTCCTTCTCCTGATCCCCCCAAAAGATACCCCCCCCCCCGTCTTCCTACCAGTCACGACAGAGCTTCCTCCTTGCAATTTATTATGTTTGCGCTCATTTGTTTTCCTTCAGTCCCTGAGCTGCTGCCTGCAGTGACCTCTGGTAGAGGAGTGGGGATCGCTCAGGCTTTTATCCTGGCACCAGGCAGCAGCAGTGACAAATTGGTTTACTCTTCTGCCTGACACTGGGGGTTGTGAGTAGGGAAAGGAGGTTTTATTAGCCTGGACTTACTTATGCGTCTGAAATATGCTTTGTAATCTCTTCCCTCTGATGTTATTTCAAATATATATTTGGGCTTGTCTGTTACTGTCTGGGAACGCAGAAAGAGTTGGCCAAATGGATGGGACCTTCTGGTGGGAAATTGATTGATGACAATAAGCTGGGATTTTTTAACTTTTTTTTTTTAACAGCTAAATCTATGTGTTTGGTTGTGTGGGGATGTTTGCAGCTCTGCTAGGAAAAGGAACAGCACAACCACTCTTTCCAGCACAAAAATACCCAGCGTTTACCAGTGAAAAGGGATGAGGAGGTGTGCACAGCCACACACTGCTCAGAGCCTGAGAAGAAGTAGTACTTACTTCTTGGGAAGAAAGTACTTTCCCACTTTGCTCCTCCTAATCTGAGCAGAAATAGCCCAGCAGATGGGGGACTCTGGGTAACTTCACAGTACAAAGTGATAATAGGGATGATTTTGTTTTCAGAGTTGGGTGTTTGTTAGCACCCTTCCTGCTTTCTAGAGCATGTACCCCATGGGTTTATATCCGTCCAGCAGGAAGGCTGAGGAGCTAAAGCAAGGGACATAAAGTGTGTGGAGATCAAAATACCGCCTCTTTGTGCAAAGCCTATAAAAAGCCCTGGTGAAAAACGTTGCCTACATTGGATTCTTCATTGATGTAACAATCAAAGAAGGGTTAGAACGCTTGAGGACTTTTCCATAAGAATCTGTGCAACCATTTGTAAAGGGACGCTTGTATGTTTGACTGTTTATCTTAAAGGAGTGGAACGTCTCCCTGATGAGGAAAGGCTGAGGGAGCTGGGTCTCTTCAGCTTACAAAAAAGAGGAGACTGAGGGATGATCCCGTGAATGTTGATAGATATGGAAAGGGTGGGTGTCAGGAGGATGGAGCCAGGCTCCTCTAATGATAGGACAAGGGGCAATGGGTGTGAGCTGGAACATAGGAGGTTTCACATCTATGTGAGAAGAAACTTCTTCACAGTGAGTGTGACGGAGCACTGGAACGAGCTGCCTAGGGGAGTTGTGGAGTCTCCTTCTCTGGAGATGTTTAAAACCTGCCTGGACATGTTCATGTGTGCCATGATCTAGGTGCTCCTGCTCTGGCAGTGGGGACTGCACTGGATAATCTTTCGAGGTCCCTTCCAATTGCTAAAGTTCTGTGCTTCTGTCTGTGGAGATCAAAATACCGACTTTTTCTGCAAAGCCTACAAAAGCCCCGGTGAAAAACTTTGCCTTTATTGGATTCTTCACTGATGTAAAAATCAAAGAAGGGTTATAACACTTGAGGACTTTTCCATAAGAATCTGTGCAACCATTTCTGAAGGGACAGTTGTGTGTTTGACTGTTCATCTTCAGTTCTGGCTGGGCTAGCAGCTGCTGTTCTGGGGATGGTCTGTGCCCCATACTGGCCCTCTCAATTCCATTCACTATCAGAACTGCATTTTCAGTGTTCCCATGTAGCTGCTATGTCCTGACCTCCAAGGGATGCTCTCAGTGAGGCCTCCTCAGAAAACAACTGCCTTTGTGTTCCCTCCTCCACTTTCTTTCTTTTTCTGTGGCTGATGTTATCTCCTGTTATCTTAATTACATGCGTTGGGGCTGCCTGCTGCACAGATCCTTGATGGAGTTTGATGTTTGTTAGCGTCGCGTTGCGTTATAAAAATCCGGTACATTAAGACCTTGGTGTCGTTCCAAATTACTCTAAAGATATAAAAAACTTAATAAGCAACGCACTTTAACTAATATAGACTAATAGGTTGAGACAGAGGAGGGTGTTTGGCAACATGTTTATTCGAGGGGTTGTAATTGAAATGGTTTAAAGAGCCCTCGATCAGGACTCACTATTCAAGGTCAGGATGTAGTGTCACAATTAGGGTTAGTACCGGTGGAGACAGCAGATGCCAGTTTGTGGTCAAATCAAGTCAACGTTCACGCTTGTGTTTAATTTTTCCCCAACTAGCAATTTGTCTTTAAGTGCAAACACTTAGCTAAATCAGATGCAGATGGTTGTTTTTATCAAATGAATGCTGTTTTATCACTTTAAAAGCTTTTGTTTTTAGTCAAGTGAAGGAAGTGGGCAGCTCTCCCTTGTTTTGGAGAGAAGAAGAGCATATGCTTTTTAATTTGAAATGTAGCACTAATAGCATTATCCACAGGGGGATAGGCTGTGCTATTGTGGATTGTGGATAATGCATTTATGCTCAAATATCCTTTATTCCCTCCTGAGTGAAAGAATTTAGCAGCATATTGTATTACCATGCCATGGAGAATATAGTTTACTCTAAGAGTGAAATTTTTGACAGTATTAACTCTTCTTATAACGCTGTGTTGAAAAAACCCCCTCAACCTATGATGAATAACAAAAAAATACTGTCGAGGAGAGATCTGCAGATAGTGTGCAGACAAGAGCCAGAGACGGCTTCAAAAATAGCTTTACTGACACATCCCTGGTTTCACATCTCTCAGGCTCTGCTCCCTCCTCACCAGAAGTTGGTGCTCACGCGGCAGCGGCACCAAGCTGGGGATGCAGTGAGATGGAGAGAAGCGGCCTTGAGACTGGCAAACTCAGTCCAGTTGTGACTTTCTGTGGCAAATTCCTTTTTCCCCAGGGTTGGAAGACAAATGGTTTAATAACCCACAGTGCTGTGCTCTTTGCTTGGGCAAAGTTGACTCTCCACATTCAGCCTTATTCACAGGTATCTCCAGCCACCTCTGGGGAAAACGCTGAACAAACGGAGATCAAGGCTTGGAGGGCCAGGGCTGGCCTTGCATTGTTTGCTCTTCATTGTGAGGCTTATCTTGCTGTGTCATATGGTTGGAAAGGGGAGCCTTGCCTCCAAGATAGCGGCGGGAAGGCAAGAAAATCTTGTGTGCATTTGTCTTCAGGTCAGCATTATAAATGAATGTAGTGATGCAGCCCTCAACAGAAATGCAAGGGAGGAACAGTAAGAAATAGGGAGAAAGAGCAAGTCCTAACTTCTTTCCTATCCTGTGGTTTCTGTGAACATTGCTCTTGTGCTCTCTATCCAGGGAACTGGCTGTGCTCCAGTGCTGGACTGGGAATTTCCACTCCAAGACCACTCCAGCCTGGCTGGAGGTACTTTGGAAAATGAAGCCAGGCCTTGTTTCTCACCTGCCCCAGGATCTTGGGATGTCCTAGTTGTCTGAGGAAAGCAGGTTTGATGCTTTAGTGTCCATCATGATGCTTTATGATGAAGCATGGCAGTACCTGTGTCTTCTTCAGCAAAGGGAAGATTAATTTTATGCAGCTTTAGTCTTGTCTAAGCCAGTGATCTTGCCTTCCTCTACAGGCTGTGAAGAGGCAGGGAGGCATCTCCAGAGAATGAGTCACCTCTGCCTGTGTGCAGCATCTGAAGTGGGTGGTGGGCTGACTCATCCTCCAAAGGTAAGAGTATCTCTCTCTGCAGCTTGAATGACTCGTTTCAACTGAAAGCCTAACTTTTGGGGAGCTGAAATGAGCCCCATTTGCTGTTACCTCCCATTTATCTCAAGTTATTTTCAAATTTCAGTGAGGTGAGAAGACATTTCTCCATAGATGGCCCCTCCAAAGGACCATTTTGTACTTTCTCCTGGGATCTGCACATCTTCTTTCAAAAATGGAGCTGAAACAGTTTTCTCAGCTTTCGTGGATTCAAGGCAAGTCAAATGTGTTGGAAACATAAAGAGAAGTCACTCAACACATCCCCAGCCCACAGGCAGAGAGCTGCAGTTAGGGTTTGTTGTGCTTAATGTTTCCTCCTTTTAACAGAATCTTCCAACTGTCAGTAAGAAAATTTCAGTTGTCTTCAACGGGCTCTCATCCAAGCCTGCCGAGAGAGAGCAAGAGAGAAAATTCAATTGCAGAGGCAAATCAACAGAGGGGAAAGGTAATGGCACGAGAGAGCTGAGAGACGTAATCGTGAGAGGGTGGAGAGAAGGAAACAAAGAGAGGTGCTTTAAGGACCGAGCAGTGGAGAAACAGAGAGGCAGTGCTCAGTGGAGAGGAGATCTGGGCAGGGCGAGAGGGACACCCTCATACCCTTGAATCGCACACCTCTCCAGCGCTGCGGCATCGCTTCCATTTGAAAATGCCTAGCTGCTCTTCAGTTTAATCATTGCTGCACTTTTGGGTATAAGATGAATAATTAAGCCTGGGAGTGGAATACAGCGAGTGTTAGTAGGGCGGAAGGTGCTGCAAAGTCCTTCTAAAAAGCTGTGCTTGCAGCACAAAGTGGCTGCTGCTCTCTGCATCACCAATCACAAGGCGTGGAGCAGAGAAGTACTAAATTAAATGCAGTGCATCTGTGCCTGTATCCATCCTGCTGGACTTTTTTTTTCCCCCTGCTTGCTAAATAGCACCCCATCACTAACAAAGGATGAACATTGGAATGCTAAATCATCCTTCCCAATCAAACCTGGACAGACATCCTGCATAGCCCTTCCTTCCATGTCTACACCTGCAGACTCCCACAAGCATCATCTTCTCCCTTAAGTTCACGTTTAAAGTAACAACCTGGTGTCTGTCTTAAAAAGACAATTCAATGTGAAGTGGCAGCTTTAGGGAGCTCTTCCTCTTTGATGAGTTCAAGATTGCTTTCTGGTGCTGCCAGAAAATTAAAAATGAAGATATAAATGCCCTCTTCAAAGCACGAGAGCAGCAATTAAGTGGTGTTGAAGACACTGGACCGTCTATGCTGCCTGGTGACCTTGCAGCACAGGCTCACACATACAATAAGAGAGAGCAAAGCAAAGCTGTACCTGCAATAAAATTCAGCTGCTAACCCCTGTACAAAGCAGGTTATTGCAGATTGCTGCTCTGTCTGCTCTTGTTTCCTCAATCTGAAGTGTCTCTTCCCATGAGCACAATCTTCTCTAGACTGTGGGCCACCAGAACAACAAAGCAGCAGCTTAAAGGGAGGCAGCTGATACTTAACACAAAACATAGAATTGTAAAATAATTTAGCTTGGAAGGGACCTCAGAGATCATCTAGTTCTGACCTCCTGCCATGGGCAGGGGCACCTCTCACTGGACCAGGTTGCTCCTAACCCTAGGGACAGTGGGTGAGGAGATCAGCCTGAGTGCCACTCTGCACAGCAGATGCGATGCTCCTCTTTTAGGTCACCATTTTCCACATGCAGCCAATTAAGCAGAGCTATATCAACTAATCAAATTAGGCTGGGAAGGAAGACAGACAGATTGTTATTTTTAAATACTTGGGAGGTGTTTGGGCACGGGGAGGTCATAAAGGTAAAGCAGGAGGTCAATAAATAGAAAGGAGGAAATAATTTTTAACCATTGCAGATAAGGTATTTTTAGAGCAATCACCTGAAAGCTCCCTGAACTCCACAGAATGATAAGCACTGCTCAGCACAGCAGCAGCAGCAGCAGCAAAGGGAGCTCAGCTGCAGCCTGGCTCAGACCCATGTTCCTTTGCATCCTTCAGGTGAGCTTTCAGTGTGATTTTAGGGGGGGGGGGGTCCTTCCTTTTTCTCCACCTTGTGTCCTTACTGCTGTCACCGAGGGTGCCTCGGAGACTCCAGCTCTCATGTGGATATTTGAGGAGGTTTTTCAGTTGCTTCCAAAGGGGCTGCAGGACCTTGGGGCCAGGGGGTGCACCTCTGGTTGAAACATCACTGAGAAGGTCACACACAGGGCAGGGCAAGGCTACTCCCATCCATCAGAACGCTGTGCAAGAACTGGCCGTGCTGGAGGCAGCTGACACAAGCAGAGCTGCCTGAGGAGTCTTTTGGGTTTAGGAGAGAGGATTTAATTTCACTTTTGGCCCTTTCTGCATGCTGTCCCCCAGAGTTCCACCACTCATCTCTGTCACACTTCGTCAGCAAGGAGACAGGATTTACCGCCTTCATTTTTCATAGTCTGAACAAGAATCCAGGCAATTTTAAGTGAAGAGCAACACCTCTGGATCAAGGTAAACTCAGAACAGACCTCCAGGACGTTCCCCACCAATGCTGGCCGACAAAGGCATAGGCCACATCTTCAGGATGGTTCAGCAGAAACCAGGCAGTGCCCTGAACTGTGGGCTGTAAATCTCAAACAGGTGTTTTCAAAGGGAGGGGAAGATGTCCGAGTGTCTTCAACCTGAATTTCTCTTTCCCCCCAGGATGCCTTTTGGATATGTCAGCATGTTGTCTGTTGCCATAGTTTTGAGGAAACACTGACTGGGAGCCACCTGGCTATCTGCTGCCTTAAGTTGATGGCCCTACTGCATTCTCTTGGCCAACTGCACTGAAAACAAAGGCACCTCTACCTTCTTAATTTTCCAGAGTGAAAGCAACGAGAAAGAGTTTTTCTGTCTCTCAAGGATCAAAGCAAAGCAGAGAAGATGCCAAATGATAAATATTTGACTTTGAAACGTGAGAAAGAAGAGGAAGAGCACCATTCAGGGAATAAATCTCCCGGGATGTCCCGTAGTTTGAATGTACTGTTTGTATTTCTCAGACAGGAGTTGTGGATGCTGTGTGTAAAGATGTGGGTTTTACAAGAAAATAGAACCAGCCAGAAGGCCTCTGGGAAATCACAGTGTGTGTGTATGCTTTATGGTTTGTATAAAATTAAATGGGCTGTTTTTTTCTTGGAGATATTGATCCTTGTTCTTTTATTATTATTATTTATATTTTCCACTCTTCTTTCATTGTCCGTATCCCTGTCTTTCAGGTTCCTTGGGTGAATTGGCCCTATTTATGTGAAACAGGTTGATAACTTTCATCTCTTCTCTCTTTTGCTCTCAATAATTATAGGTCTCCTAGGAAAGCTGGCCTTCAGTAGAAATTCTGTAAAGGTTCTGAAAGATTTTATTAGAATAGATTGGATCCTGCACAATTATCAGTTCTGAGAGGGGCTTTGCCCACCTCCTCCCGTGGAAGTGTTATTGATCATCTCACAAAAGAAAGGCGTGCACTTACAGAGAGAAAAGTTGAGGTCTGGTTGCCTTTTCAACATCACTGATAAAATTGCATCTAATGTTCACCTCATTCACCTCAGCTCCACTGGTCTGCACTAATTAAGGTGGAGCAAGCAGCGCTGGTTAATAAAGAACACTGTCATTCAACTTGTGCTGGCCAGTGATTGCAACAAGAGAAAAATCCCAATAACTGATTCAAAAGATGGGCTTTGATTAACAGAAATATCTGGGGCTTTTGTTCACTGATTTTACAGCGCACACTGTAGAAGCCAGGCGCTGTCAATGGCTTTGATGTAACACTCCAGATACCTCCTCTGCCTTTTAAGTTGGGCTCTAACTTGGAAAGTCCTGCTTTACAGTGCTGCACATGATCACGGTCATTCTGCCTCTTCTTTTGCAAAAACACTGTTGTTCTGTTTGCCCACATGTGCCACCATCTTGCTCCAAGGTCCTATAGCCAGGGCAATCACCTCCCACACAATAGCTGACTCCTTTAGAGGCTCTCCTGGTTCCCTCCGAGTTAAACCCTGCTGCAGTGTTTAATCACAGAATCATAGAATCGTTAAGGATTGGAAGGAACCTCAAAAGATCATCTGGTCCAATTCCCCTGCCAGAGCAGAGTCGCCTAGACCAAGTCATACAGGAACATATCCAGGCAGGTTTTAAACATCTCCAGAGAAGGAGACTCCACAACCCCCCTGGACAGCCTGTTCCAATGCTCTGGTGTCTAATACTTAGCTCCTGGGTCTATTTTAGAGATCCACATCTATACCAAGATCTATAGGGTCTCTTTAGAACAGTTCTTCTGCCACAGTGAGGGTTGCAAGCACATGGAGCAAACCCCAGTCCTGTCTGGATCAGCACATCAGAGCTGTGTGGACAGGAGACAGCAATCAGGGCTCACTCCTTCCTCCGGGCCTCCCAGGAGCAGTAAGAAGAGTCTACGTGTACTCAGCAAGGCCAACTTTTCACAGCCCATTAGCCCAGATGTGATGAACTTCACTTCTCATAACCAGCTCTGCCAACAGAGCTGACCAATTTGGTTTTTTCCCCAGCTGAACAGTTTTCTCTTCCAGCAATGCAAGTTCAGCAAAATATAATTTTTGTTGACACTTTTAATGGGAAATTATTGAAACACTTCATTTCCATTTTAGCATTTGGCCAGTTCTGTCTCGTCTGGCATGAAGTAATCAAAATCCATCAGTGAAGCCCTTGCCTCTTCTAATCATTCACCGGCATTTCGCTTCAAGAGAGCTATCCTGAGCTGAAATGCGATGTGAAGCTGCCGTTCAGCCTAAACTCTGAGATGGGCACTTTAGAACTTTGCTCCTCAGAATGAAAATACTGTTCCAGAAAGCTGTGTTTCTAGGGAAAAAAAAGGTGTCTGGCATCAGCTGAATCCTAGAAAGGGTGGTTTGACTCAAGGCTTTTAAAGAATTAACAGTTGCCACAACAAGGACTCCTTCTTAGGCAGCCGAGGCGGTGCAGAGAGGAGTCAGTACAGGGAGCCCTGCGTGGTTTAGGCTTTTTATAGTGACAGGTTTCTTTGCATAATGCATTTTGGGTGAAGCTGCAGGTTTATTTTGTAGTTATCTGATGTCAGTAAAGTATATATTAAGTAAGTCTTCAAAAAAAAAATAATAAAGGAAGGATTTTTAATCAGCTTATTACAGCCTTCCATGTATAATAAAGCAGTTATACGGCAGTAAACCTGGAATCCTACGGGAGTTTGTTGTAAAGTGACAGATTGAGGTCAGAGCTGTTAATGAACAGCCAGATTGATGCGTGATGTGCAATGATGGGAGAAATGGCAGCGCTGTTTTACAGGAGAGTGCAGAAAGGTAGGATATGCCAGGTCTGTTAGAACAACTGGGTGCCCTGCAGTTTGATACCTTCCTTTGCCAATACCTGGTATTTCAGAGAAATTAGAGCTATTCACAGAATCACAGAACGTGAGGGATTGGAAGGGACTTTGAAAGATCATCTAGTCCAATCCCCCTGCCACAGCAGGATCCCCTAGATCCAGATGCACAGGAACATGGCCAGGTGGGTTCTAAACATCTCCAGAGAAGGAGATGCCACAAACCCCCTGGGCAGCCCCTTCCAGAGCTCTGTCACCCTCACCAGGAAGAAGTTCCTTCTCATATTGATGTGGAACCTCCTCTGTTCCAGGTCACACCTGTTGCCCTTTGTCCTATCATTGGATGCACTGAGCAAAGCCTGGCTCCATTCTCCTGACACCCACCCTTTCCATACTGATAAACATTAATGGAGTCACCCCCTCAGTCTCCTTTTTCCTAAGCTCAAGAGATCCAGCTTCCTCAGCCTTTCCTCATCAGGGAGATGCTCCATTCCCTGCATCNACTCAGTCTTTCCATACTGATAAACATTAATGGAGTCACCCCCTCAGTCTCCTTTTTCCTAAGCTCAAGAGATCCAGCTTCCTGAGCCTTTCCTCATCAGGGAGATGCTCCATTCCCTGCAGCATCTTTGTAGCTCTGTGCTGGACTGAGGGGCTCAGAACTGGACACAATATTCCAGATGTGGTCTCAGCAGGGCAGAGTAAAGGGGGAGGAGAACTTCTCTCAAACTACTATTCTACAAGTGAATACCCACACTGCAGACATAGTTTTGACCCTTTGCTCCCTTCATCTTGCGACAAACCTTAAATCCCCCAGCTAACCCTTGCTTCTGTAGGTACAGACTGTGGAGACCACTGACGTCAGCTGGTTATCACCAGAGCAGTGCCGCAAGAGATGAGTTTGGGGTTTTTTACTTCCTTTGCTTCTGCTACTGGCTATGTGACCATAGACAACAGTTTTAGCATCTTCTTTGTCCCTTTTTAATATTTAAAGCAATACTTTTTGGAGTACAAGTTTCTCATGCCCATCTTTCCTAGTTGGTTTCCATTCTACTTCTTATTCTGAATTTTTTGGTCGTTAAGCTCATTAACTGGATCCTATAATAAATGCACAAGTAATGCTGACCTAAAGGAAATGCTGCTCACACTATGAAGAATATCAGAGAGGTAAAAACACTTTAAATGGGAATATGTACAAATGCAATGGTTCCTGATCAAGATTTCCTGGGAAGAGAGGGCAGCAAAAAAACCCACCCTAAAAACAAATGAAGGACCAGACCACTTTTATGAGACTGACCCTTGAAAACCCACTGGGAACTTCAGCTGGTGCCACATGCATCTTCCTCTTAATTAGCTCCTTTCTGAGAAGATTCTTGAAATCAGGTCTTCTTTTTCTTATGTCTCTACAAAACACCAGCTACTCTGGGGTCTTGGTGCATGACTGAGGTTCCCCAGTGCTACATCAGAGACATTAATTCTCATTAAGATGTGATGCAATTGGTGTTTATTTGGACACACATTGTGCACTTCACTGGCTGCTCCGGGGTTGGATTTGGACTTCACAGTCTTACACCCTTGAGATCTAAGATTACCCCAGAGCTCCACACATGTTACCAGCTACTGGGAACTCCTCTAAAAAATGCATGGGCATGATCTTAACTCATATGATTTTGACAGCATCTTTGACTTCCATTCATTTGCCTGCATGCACGTAGATGCTCAGTATTGCAATCCATCATGCTCAGCACCTTGCAGGACTGAACCTTCCACTAATCCTTCTAAACCCAAGTCTATTGACTTTCATCAGAGCAACCCTTGAGAGTTTCTTATCTACATTTCCTGCACAAGCTGCTTGCTTAGGCTGAGCCTTTTTTGCATTAGTCTTCAATCAGAGTTGATTTTGAGCAATGAACATGATTAGATTTTTCATATCAAGAGAGACTGAAAGTCTGGAGATAGTTCCTCACTATACTGGAGCAACTCAAGAGTGAACTCCCTTCATTGAATACCTTGTAAGAACACACAAAGTTCAGAATTAATTCCCAAATCCAACCCAGCCAATATCCAGGTTTTGCTTTCTCATCCTGCAATGAAACTTAACAGAACCCTGAGTCTGAATGTCTCAGGGAAGTCTGAAAAGCAGATCTCAGTAGATGCATGACATTTCTATAATACAATCCTGTAATCACATGGCAGAACAAGATTCAGTCACAAATTACACCACAGCCCAACTCAAAGGGAGATGCTGCACACTGTCAAGAAGCCTGTTCCAGAAAACAGGCAGAAGAAAGGATTGCTCCATCTCCAGAAAACTTCTGTTACTGCTCTTTGCACCAAAACTGGGCAAAAGCAACCCTGACAGCCTTAACCGAAGCGTTTGGGATGCCACAAGTCTGAAAAAATATTCCCATTGTGGTAGCACACCATTATACATCTTTCTCCAGGTCACTGTCAATGTGTGCAGTCACAAACTGGAATTTCCTTGTGGAGATAAGAGCACACCTGGAATAGCCATTCCTCCCTGCTCTCTCTCCTCCCTTTCACACAGTGGTCAGTCTTAAGCTCGACAATCAAAACAGACTCCTGGCCCAGTTCGGTGCCAACTTTGCCATAGTAAGCCAGTTCCTGTCTCTCCTGGGCTTTCCTTGCCCAGTTCTAGAAAACTCAGGCTAACCCTAAACTGATCACCTTGTATTAATGCTGTGTGTGCCCAGACCAAACACAAGGAGACTTGGATTGTAATTGAGACCTCAAAATATAAATTAAAAGATAAATTAATACATACCAATTAATACATTTAAATATATCTAATATAAACACATAAAACTTAATTAAATATGTACCTGCATATAGAAATAGAAAAAGTATGAGTTGTGGGCTTTACTTCATGCAACATGAAGTCGCTTGGCTTCTTCACTTGAAATTAGCAGCATCATAATCCAGGTGCGCTCTCCTCTATTGCCCGCAGCATCTCTGAGAGCTCTTCATGTCCCCTTGGCACACCCTTTTCAATGACATTGTGAGCACCTTGGAAAAATCACAGATTCACAGAACACTAGGGGGTTGAAAGGGACTTCAAAAGGTCATCTAGTCCAATCCCCCTACTACAGCAGATTCCCTAGATCCAGTTGCACAGGAACATGTCCACGTGGGTTTTAAACTTTTCCAGAGAAGGAGACTTCACAAACCCCCTGGGCAGCCCCTCTCAGTGCTCCAACACCCTCACTGGGAAGAAGTTTCTTCCCATATCGATGTGGAACCTTCTATGTTCCATCTCACACTCATTGCTCCTTGTCCTATCATTGGGTCCCACTAAGCAAAGCCTGGCTCTGTCCTCCTGATACCCACCCTTTCCACATTTATCAGCATTAATGGCATCACCCCTCAGTCTCCCGTTTTCCAAGCTGAAGAGACTCAGGTCCCTCAGCCCTTCCTCGGGCTGTTCTACTTCCTTCATAATCTTCATCGCTCTGCACTGGACTGTCTCCAGTAGTTCTGTGTCTTTCTGCAACTGAGGGGCCCAGGACTGGACACAATATTCCAGATGAGGTCTCATCAGGGTAGAGTAGAGAGGGAGGAGAACCTCTCTCGATCTAACCACCCACATTCTGATCCACACCAGGATGTTGTTGTTGGCCTTCTTGACCACAAGGGCACATTGCTAGCTCATGGTCATCCTGCTGGCCACCAGAACTGTTTCATCCTAGCTGAACTTCCTCTTCAGACAAATCTATATTCCAGACAGCACGACTGACAACCTTAAAAAAATAGGGGCAGCTCAGATACTCAAAAAGTAGTATCCATCCTACGTGTTTCAATCTTGGCTTTAAATTGATAGGGTTTGGTTGGTTTTTTTAGAACCTCTTTGAAAATTTCAGTCAAAATAATTGAGTTGGACACTTTCTACTGGAAGCTGTTGTGTTGTTAAAAACAAAGGCAACTCACAGCAATCTATCACTAATGTGTCTGTGTGCTGTTCCCATTTCATTTTGCTGCTCTGCTCACTCCAATTTGGTTGAAATTTTTGGTGGAATTCAAATGCTCTTCTAAGCTGCACTTGGACACGTCGTGCCGCGTGCCGTATCTGATGGGCTGCCTTTGCTCACTGCAGAGCCAAAACACTGAAAACAAAAGATGGGTTTGGTGAATAGAGTCCTCCCTGTACAGGGAAGTCAGTGATCCAGTTTCTTTTCTGGCTGCCTGTATCAGTTCAGGGTCACCTAGCCAGCTCTTGTTCCTCCACAGGTTCTACTGCTGTGACTATTTGTCCTAGTGATGCCTTTTGTGGTTCTCCTGGGGAGGGACCCATGGCTTGTTTTTATTAGGTCTCTACACAAGGTCATCTTTCCTTCTTGTTTTAAAGCAAGAAGTGGAGGCCAAAAGCAACCACCCAGTGATTGCTCTGCTGGGCAGATGAACATAACAATGAGGACAGAAAACAAGGCAGTTCCTGTAGACTTCTTCAACAGCACTGAACTCCATTGAGATTATTAAGATCTAGAGGGACCTTATAGTGACCTTCCAGTCCCTGAAAGGGGCTGATAGAAGGCTGGGGAAGACCGTTCACAAAGGTGGGGAATGATAGGATGAAGGGGTCATGGTTTGAAGCTGAAAAAGGGCAGAGTGATTAAAGAAAAAGTTCTTGAATCTGAGGGTGGGGGATCCCTGGAACAGGCTGCCCAGAGAAGTGATGGAGGCCCCATCCCTGGAGCCATTCAAGGTCAGGCTGGCTGGGGCTCTGGGCAATCTGGTCTGGTGAGTGATGGCCCTGTTTGGTGTAGAGGATGCCCTCTGGAGATCCTTTCCAACCCAAAACACTGTATGATTCTACAGTAAGATGATGCAGCTAGCTGCATTCCAGCTCATGTATCCTGCTAAACTTAATCCAGCTCAAACTGGAAAGGTACTGGTGTTGTGAGACCTGTTCTGCCCACAGTGTCTGGTGGGACATTTGTTGGTATCTACCTGAGGCGTCACAGAGTTAGTAGGCTGGGGAGCACCACTGCCTGCCCGCTCCTTCTAGTCAGGATTTGTATGGACAGCCCTGCATGCGAGAAGGGTTGTTTATAGATCAAGGGGCACAGACTGGTACCATTTGTTTGGTGGGTTTTTTCTGTTTTCACAAAAAGAAAGTAGTTTTTGGATGACCAATGTGTTTGCACAAAGCACCCACCTTTTTTAACTTTTTGGTCCTCACTGTTTTCCATTTCCATTTACAGAAGAGTAAGAATCCTGGTGGCTTTAAGAGGAGGCAGCTTTTGATTACAGGAAAAAAAGTGACTGGAAGAAGTAGCAAAGAAAATGTGAGGGGATGTTGATTGATACTTAGAAACCTTAGAAACCCAATGCTTTCTATAACTCTATGATCCTATTTTATAATCTGTGTCCAGTAGGTCTAACCATTTCAAACTTTCCAGGATGAAAAGAACATGGAAATATCTCCCTCAGAACCTTGTTATGCTTTGTCTCACCTGGCTTTTGTTTGCCTCTCCCCTAAAACACTGGACTGGCCACCCTTCTCTGTCTCTGAAGCAGCAGCATCTAATCCTAGCACCACTCTTTTCCTTTCAACGAGCACCAGGGTAGATTAATTGAGGGAGACAGGAGCACACGGCTGGGATTTCTCCTTCAGCACTGGGAGCTGAGCAACCAGACTGAGGTTCTCAATGCACCCTGGTGTGGGAGATGCCATCTGCCAGATGTTCTCCTGACTGATGCTTTAGCAAGTGGGCTAAAAAGCTAAAAAGAACGTCCTGTGGATGGCAGCTGAAGTCCATCACAGCCTACTTACAAGACTGGCTCTGGAGGGAGCTGGGCAAGTGGCCAATAAGCCTCTCTTACATGCCCATGTTTCCCTTTGGGGAAAGAGATTCCTGGCTTAGCATGGCCTGAGATGGCTCTGGTGAGCAGGATGGCACCAGGGAGCTTTGACATTTACTCGTCCTGGTGCAGCCCACCCAAAAAGTTGCCAACTCCATTAACTGAGTTGTCCAGGGCCTTGTGGCAAATCTATACTTCTTTGAGGTCACTGGTGTAAGTCCCATCAGCTCAAAAAGCAGGGTATCTTTTGAGTTGTTCTTTAAACAGGAGCAGGCTGGCTTCTGGGGAAAGGAGGAAGAAGTGGGAATCGTCTCCATCCTTGATTTTCTTCCCTGTCCTCTGCCTTTGTCACCCTCTCCCTGTTACTTGTCCACCTACTTCTCATGTCCCCAGGAGGACATTTCTGGTCCAGGACATGGTTGTTCTTAGAGCTGTGGAGAGGTCACTGGGGATGTGCCCTCTGCTTCTGAGGAGAGCAAAGCTGCTGAGGTCCAGGTTCTTGCTGATGCTTTCATGTGATAGCTAGCATTTCCATGGCAACTCCATGCTGTGCTCTTAGCCCTGACCCAAGCGGGATCTGCACACCGGTGAAGCTGGAGCATCAGCATGTTACTAAGACTTGCTGACGTCCTTTGCTTTCTGCCACATTGGCTGCTAAGTCAAAATTTGAATAACTTCTGAAAAGCACATTTCTTAGCAAACTCCCTCGTGTGACTTGAAGCAACCGATACCGGAAATCATCTGCACTCGATGGCTGAAGCAGGTAGATTCTGCTCTTCCTGCTGTGTTCTGCCATGCTTTGCCTTTGGGACACCTGGCATCTGGGTTTGTTTTTTTTTCCTAAAAGTGGTCTGTTGTTTCCTTAAAGTGACCCAGTAACAGCCTTCCAGTACCTGAAGGGGCTACAGAAGGAGAAGGGTTTTTACTAGGGCCTATAGTGATAGGACAAGGAGCAAGACTGCATTCTCATGCAGTCAGAAGAGTTACTCATCCTTCAAAGTCTGCATGTCTCCTGTATCATTAAACCCTAAAATAATACCTACTGCACATCCACTTCAGTGATTTGAGTTTTTTGGTGACTGGATTCTCCAGGACCCATCTAATTCTCCTCTATCAATTACCCTCCATCTAGTAATTGTCCTGTAAAACATCTTTTGTCTGACCAAGTGGAGGACCTGGGACATCATTTCCTCAGAAACCCATTAGCACCACTGCGGCACCAGTGTGGGCTCTTTAGGGGGATCTGAACTACTTTCTTTCATGGAGGCTGAAGTGTGCCAGATGCTTCCACATCTTCTATTGCCCACAGAACAGAACAAATACCCTAAAATGAACCTGGTCCTTGGTCTGGCTGTCACAGCTTGTCCTCTGACCTAGGGAAGGGCTTATGGGCCACAAGTGGAAGCACAGCATGTGCCCTGTTTGGAGCAGACATTTCTTTTCTAGTAGCAAAAGCAAAGTATATCCATGGTCCAAATCACATTTGATTGAGTTGTTTGGGTTTGTTTTTTCTTTCTAACATAAACTTTGAGCCTGAAACAGTGGCTGAGCTGCTAGATAGCTTCATTTTCCTCTACCCTGAAGGACAAGGGAATTTAATCCTGACATTTCAGCTTCATTCCGTCACAAAATTTCATCTAGCCATGCTGCAACATGGCTCCAGATTGTTGTGTTGATGTGCCATCATCCCCTGGTGCCGTGCTGCACCGTCAGGCTCTTCCAAGGCGAGTTCCATATGCTGTGAGTGTGCCTGTGCCAGACTCCCTTCCAGCTCCCTACATGACTTTCTGTGCTCCAGTTTCCCTGCTCCCAGCCTCGGTGCAAACACTACCTCATGTCAGACAACACCTCTCTGACTCCACAGCTCTCTCCTGTTGCTTGGGGCTGAACTGGACAGCAGTGATTGAACATTCTGTTGGCAGCTGGTGTCTTGCTTAAGGTTTGTGGTGCAGTTCCCCCCCACCGTGCTGAAGCCCAGCAGTACTGGAGCTGATCACCACAAGGCATCATTAAAGATACACGAGAGCAATTGATTTGATCTTTAGCAGTCCCACAAATATGAGGCAAGATTTAGTTAATGTGTTGCTAGGTATCCTCAAGATCTGAGATTTAATTGCAACTTCTTTGGCTTCTAGTCACTAGTGCTGGATACTGACCTCATAGGAAAACACTTCATCAAATTAATTTCACCTTGTATTAGCACATTCACTATTCCCAGGCATGAACAGATCCTGTCACTGAATGCAGACTGCATCCCAGGCTATAGGTTGTTCAGGAGCAGTGTTCAGTAATTTTAGAGCAATAACTATAGTTCTTTCCAGTGTCAGCTCTTTGGGTCATACCTGTAAACTAAGCAGAACATTTCTATTCTCTTCTTGGATGGATGTAACTGTCAGGAACATTATTTCCACTCAGAATTACAAATCTGACATCCCTTTCCCATGAACACTCGCTGCTATTTGCTTAAAACTAACTTCCGCAAGTAATATTGCTGGGGAGTTTAACCAGAAAGCTGATGTAGGAACATCACAACTCTAAAGAAACCCCTTTGAATGGTGGGGTCTATGAGAAGGAGCCTCTACTCCACAAAGCAAATAAGCAAATGAAAAACAAACTGGGAAAAATAGGCAGCCTTGTAATGTCCTGCATGGACTGACCGGTGCAGACAGACCTCAGAGCAAGTTAAGGAAAACACAAAGTTACTGCTAAGAGGAATTCTAGACACAAAGTGTCCCTAGAAGCTATTTGTTGTTTAATCCTCCCAGCTCTTCTTCAGCCACGTGTACTTCCTCATCTTTCTGTAGACAGGCAGGCAGTGGTGTCTGCTTTGTGACCAGCCCTCCTCTTATTTCTCTTAGGCCCTCAACTGCTAGTTCAGCAGAACAGTTCAGTGAATGCTTATTTTTCTCAAGGTATCCAATTCCTTCTCAGTTTGGATAAGCATCAACCAAAACCACATTAATTGAACTAAACCTGAAGCCAAATTTAATTGTCTTGCCTAAGTCCCTGGTGTCACAGGAGTAACAAACACCACAGTGCTCTTTCTGCAAGAACTGCTGCTCCTCTCTGCATCTAAGTCTCCAAATGAGAAGGTAATAATTTCCAAAATATAATTCTGAATTCAATGGAATCAGCACATTAAATCTCAAGAGACATCTGAATCTTGGACTTTGGATCAGGACTGCCCCTCCTGCTCATGCCTCTTTTCCCCTAGATACTCTTCCCCAGCTCTAGAAGCCAGCAGGTTTACTTCACCTTTCTAGAAGGCAGAAATTCTAGTGTCTCACTAACACAATCAACTTCAACCAAAAAAGAGGGAGATTAAGAGAAACACCCCACTACTCACCTCCCACTGTGTTCAGGGTTCCCATCTCCAAGCTCAGCTGATCCCACATGCGTACACACCACTCAGGATAATTTTCTTCAACTCAAACACACTGGAACATACACTCTGCAAAACTTCGCCCACCTTTTAGTTATTCTGTTATTTTTTTGATAAAACATCTCTTTAAATTTAGCTTTATCCCTACAAATTCAGGGTAAATGTGGTTATAGTGCTCTTCCCTCCCACCAGCCCCTTTTACGTTTGTGGATATTTTAATAGAGTCTGCTCACCTGTAATTCTGGTTTTCTGAAGGAGAAAGCATAAGTGAAACAAGCCACAAGGTTCACAGCCATGAAAGAACCTTCCCCAAAGGTCAAAATGATCGATATCCTCCCGTTTCTGTAGGTCTCCTTTGAAAATTCATTTTCTTGTGCTGTGCTTTGGTTCTGGTGGCCATGAAGGTTTCCTAGTGTTACTGGATAACCCTGAACCTGGGGCAAAAAGCCAAACTCAGCTTTGCCTTCAAGGCAAAGGTGGTGTATGATTCTGGCTTTTTCTCTTGCAGGGGCTCTGTGTAATTACCTTAAAGATGAGTGATTGTGAAGATCTGCAGGTGTTGATGCTCAGGAGATTGAGCTCTAACATCACTGCAGGCAACAGCAGTCTGCTGCAGGGCACAAGCTCCAGTTCAGCAGAGCAGCTGAAGGGACTTGATATCCTATCATTCAGCAAGGGCTGAGACTTCCAAGATGGAAATCACAATGAGAAGATACCCGAAACCTGCCCCCACCCTCCACCTCTTCTCACTCAGCAAGGCTTTAGTTTTACTCTCAGGCTGCCATCGCCTTCCCTCCTCCAGCAAAGCCCAGCACAGGCTGTGTGAATAACTCAACGTACAGCTGGCATAAATCTCAACAGAAGAAATAGCTTTTATCTTTAACCATTTACTCCCAGTATAGGAATAATGGCAGTTCTTTTACATTTACATAGAACTCTTGTTTGTTTGCTTTGATTTTTTTTGTGTGTGTCTCTTTGTCTTGGCACCTGCATAGCAGAAAACTTTACAGTTCGGTACAGAAGTTTGCCCCTCTCTCTGCTCCTCCCTTCTATTTTCCTCGGCCGCCCCTGAGGACCAGCAAGCAACACCCCCAAGGTCAAGAGAGAGTAAGGTGTCACCCTTTTATGACGGATTATAGAAATAACAAACATGCCTGACAGTTTTATACAGCTGCTAGAACGGGTTTAGTTTTCAACAAATGAAGGATTTCCTCTTTTGTTCTCTTTTGTATATTAATTACATTTTACAGATCTTATCTTTCCCTCCCCTCTCTTTACTTTTCCCCCCACTGGCTTTTCTTTCTTCCTTTCTTTCTTTTAAATTTTTTTCTCTTTTTTTTTTTTCTCTTTTATTTTTTTACAGCAAAAGGATCGATCACCAACATGTCCACTGAAAAGTCTGGGTTAACAGAGTTTGGCTGTCATCTGGTCTGACTGTTTGAGGATCTCAGTGTTGTACAGGTCTAGAGCGTGGTTCACTCGGATGATCTCGCTGTTGGTGAGTTTCAGGCGGTGCTTGAGCATACAAGAGAACAGGTCAAGCTGGGGCTTCCCCGGCGCCACGGGAGGTGCCAGTCTATTGATTCGGTCCCGAATATCCAGCAGCAAGAGCATGACGGAGGAGGAAGAATAGAACTGCCCACCTTGCGTGTACGACTGGTTGACCTGCTGCACGGCACTGCGCAGCAGGTCGGCGTTAAAACGCAGGCTGTAGCCGTACACCTGCACATCTGAGATCTTGATGTAGAACTGACGCTTGCTGGGGTCAGAAAGGTCCACGGGCCCTTGGCCAGTCTCGTTACGCAGTAGGGAGGGCAGCCGAGTCCGGCTGCGTAGGTAGATATGGACGGTCTCAAAAAAGGTTTTCCACCGGTTGCCCAGCAGCAGGGTCCAGTTGTAGCACTGGCTGTTTTGGAGGCGGATTTTCTCCCAGCGTGGGTAGCCATACTCCCCAAAGGGCATGTTCCAGCCCTCAGAGTGACTCCCGCTGAACGGGTTGACATAGACAAAGAACATAGGGTCCAGGCTGCTGTTGCGCATCTGGCAGATTCGCATGGAGATCCCGATCACCATGTGGATGAAGTCCATCCGGTTCTTGTTGCTCTTCAAGGTGAGGGACATGCGCTTGCGCCACCTGGGGTCAAAGAAGGTGTCCAGGCGGATCTCGTTGCTGATGAAAGTGGTGTGCACATACAGGCGAGAGTCCATTTTCTGCAGCAGGTACTTCAGCTCTAGGTCTTGGAAGTCCAAGTCCGTCTCGAAGCTGATGAACTGCTCGCTCCGCTCCGAGTCTACGTTCTGAGGCTCGCAGCGACCCCGGTAAAGCTTATAGCCCTTGTTGCATGAGCCACAGAGGGAGATGTTGGCAAGGCTGCACATGGCACAGCTGTTGTTGCCCCCAATGATGCAGGGGATGGGGCGCTGGCACAAGCTGGTACCACCATGGCAAACACAGCTCCGCTGGCTTTCCAGAAAGGTCCCCCAGAATCCATTCTCATTGCAGTAGAGCAGGGACTGGACCCGGGTAAGCCATTCCTGTATTGTCCTGCAGGCAATAAGAAGAAAGCATCAGCACTGTAGAGCCTCATAGTCTTTGGTGTTGGTATCTTACTGGAGTCACAGTGTTTTGAGGGATATATCTGAGGCAGAGCTTGCAGAACATTGATACCCTGTCATGGCATCTGGGAGCTATTCCAGTCCATTTCTAGACTGAATCTTTCATCTGCTCTTTACTCCTTTGAAAGGGAGCAAAAGCCCTCTAAGAAATAGCTAGAAGTTAAACTAGAAGTTGCTCTCTCCATGCTGCTCCAGGAGCTGAGACTGGCAGAGTCTCCTGCCAACAGCCCCATCAGTGCCACAGTGACAGAGCTCAGCCATGGGAATGGAGCTGATGAACCTGTGTCAGAGGCTGAGCTGCTGTCAGACAGTGCAGGTCAGCATCACTCCTGGGTTAGCAGGAGAAAGCTCCTCTCCACATCACCAGCCATTCTCCTCACTCTCCAAAACCAGACCTGCCGTAGGTCAGAGCAAAGCCAGTAGTAACCTCTGCTTATGATGCAGAGCTCAATAACAGCAGAAAAATGAGTGGAAGTCAGAGTGGATAGAGACAGAGTGGCTTGAACAGCTTCTCTTTCAAAAAAGTCTGCTGCTAATTAACCTCTTCTTACAGCCTCTCTCCTTAAGGAGCAGCCACGCTTGCCCATTCCCAGGCCACACCAGTGCCATAATTGCTGCATCACCTCCACGTCCCACAGCCTCACAACATCTCCCAGCAGATGACACCGTAACCCACGACTGCTCTCTGTATGACCCACGTGCAGTGTTGCCTCGCTGCCCCCTCTCCCCATTCCCTGGGAAACCTCAGCACAGCAGCTCCTTTCTCAGTAGCCTGCAGCAGCAGAATGCGGCGTTCAGNAAAAGTTCTTGGTCGTGCTGCAGCAAGAGGACTGGCTAATGACAAATTAGAATTCAGCCCCTGTAGGGTGGGAGGAGTGATTATGGACAGAGGCTCTCACAGCTGGATTAGTGAAATTCATGGCACCTGCATCGCCTGACCCCTGAATAACCACGAGGCTGGAGGCTGTATCAAAGAAGGCATTAAATGATAGAGCAGCAAAGAGCAGCGAGATGATAAGGGGGAGGGAGCAAGGGAAGGGGTGAGAGAGTAAAACAGAAGAAAGCACTGGGAGGAAAGAATCAAGGAGCAGGAAGGGTAGGGGAAGAAAGACAGGGGAAATGTGCAGGTGAAAGAAAAATGAGAGAAGGCATGAGAAGCAGAGATGGAGAAAAGGGAAAACTGAAATAACAGCAACAGCTGGAAGACAGAGAGCAGGCAGGAATGAAAAGAAGCAGGAAATAAATGGGGGAAGGGAAAAAACATCTGAGGAAAACAGAATTGCATCAGCAGGACAGGTGTGGAGCCCTGGATATGGGAAGAGACAATTTTCACATTCCTCCTGTGGTGCAGGTTCTCTTTCACCTCCTCACAGCTTTCAGGAGCTCTCCTGCTAGTGGAAAAGACGAGGTTGGCTGGGGAATAAGGCAGTGACCTCTGCAAATGTCTGCTGCACAGGGAGACAGTGACAGTCCTGCTCCCTGGGAAAGTGCACAGGGCTCCTCTTTTCTAGGACAGATCTGCTTTGGAGGGGAGGACACGGAACAATGACAGCAGAACACATTGCTGACAGCAACAGGCAAACTGAAAACCATCCCCTGTGGCTGGGTCTACCTTCTGCTTGCAGGTGAAATTTTGCTCACTTTTTCAGCAATACAAGGATTTTTTTACCCATCTGAAGCCTCTCAGCTCCTGCTTGCAAAGGCAGCCACATGCATTTGAATGTAGCAAAGCATTACAAGCTATGATCTCCCTAAGGTGATGTGAACCCACTTTGATTCCTCCATGCAGCACCTCAAAAGCTTCTGTGCTTCTAACCACTAATCTAAGCATGAAGCTGGGGGATAACAAGCAAGTGGAGGATGAACTAAGACCAGAGCAACCCTCCAATACATCAGGTTCCTGCATGCTGCCTCTTTCCCTGAGGGGGACTTGACGACAGTGATGAAGTTCAGAGGTTGCTTTGAAGGGGACATCTGCAGCCCCAAGCCTTGTTCTATATCTCCTTCTCCCACCATAATTTCTATCTAGACAATGAGAAGCCCAGTGCCACAAAGAAAACACAAAGCTGAGGCAGCAGGCAGATGGGTGGTAAATATTCACCTCCATCAGGTGCCCTCTCAGCGTCCTAGTCCCTGCCAGTAAGGTGAGAACAGTGTTTCCACAGCTCTCACCATAGGCACCTTCATTGCTTTTCGTAGGACTGGTCTTCCAGATGAAGTAGTAATGGTTGCTCATAGGACAAAGGATAGAATCATAGAATTATTAGGGGTTGTAAGGGACCTTGAAAGATCTTTTAGTCCAATCCCCCTGCCACAGCAGGATCACCTAGACCAAGTCACACAGGAACACATCCAGGCGAGTTTTAAAATTCTCCAGAGAAGGAGACTCCTTGGGCAACCCCCTTGGGCAGCCTGTTCCAGTGCTCCATCACCCTCACTTTGAAGAAGTTCCTTCTGATATTTATATGGAACCTCCTATGTTCCATTTTGCACCCATTGCCTCTTGTTCTATCACTAGATGACACTGAGAAGAGCCTGGTTCCATCCCCTTTATACCCATCCCTCACATATTATACAGACATTAATGAGGTCACCCCTCAGTGTCCTCTTCTCCAAGCTAAAGAGACCCAGCTCCCTCAGCCCTTCCTCATAAGGGAGGTGTTCTACTTCCTTCATCATCCTCATTGCTCTACGCTGGACACCCTTCAGCAGCTCTATGTCCTTCTTGAACTGAGGGGCCCAGAACTGGACACAATACTCCAGATGTGATCTCACCAGAGCAGAGTAGAGGGGGAGAAGAACCTCTCTTGATCTGCTAACCACCCCTCTTCTGATCCACCCCAGGATGTTGTTGGCCTTCTTGACCACAAGGGCACATTGCTGGCTCACAGTCACCAGGACCTCCATGTCCCTTTCTCCTGCACTACTCTCCAACAGGCCAGTCCCCAACCTATACTGGTACTTGAGGCTTTTCTTGCGCAGATGCATGGCCCCTGAGGTGGGTTTCTTGAGGTGTCTGGCATCATCAAAGGCGCCTCTGCAGTGCCATCAGGTCTGTAGAGCTGCCAACAAACCACACCCAAACTTGCACTGAGCAGCCACCCTGTGCAGAGCACAGTTCCAGCTCTGTGCAGGTGACTGTCCTCATGCACAGGATTCCCACCGTGTTTGTGCAGTGCTGGGCTGGTTCGTTACACACTGACAGTGCTGTGGAGTTCAGGGGACGAGCACTGCCAGGCTGCACAGCAAGGGACACCATAAAAATCAGCGCAATGACCACATCCTGTCTGCCTGAGGTGTGCTCTGTCTCCGAGGGAAAAACAAAGCTATCCTGTCATCCTTCTCCTATACTGACAGCAGAGCAAAATGAGAAAGGCATCTCATCTGATCCCTTGCAATCAAAACTAGTAATTTTCCTGTTCCCCAGATCAACTTTGCAGAGGAAGGATGGGAGGAGATCAGGAGAAAGAGCGTTGGGGAGGGGGTGGGGGTGGTGTGTCTGCATGTCTTAGCATTCAGCAAAGGCACAAGTAGGACAAAAAAAAAGAGAGAGGAAAAAAGGAAGACTACCCACCATCTGCTGATGGCAGCAATAAAGGATGTAATTAAATGAAAATGCAGAATCCAGGGCAGAGCTGGGCACATCGGCTAAAAACATGACAATGGGAAGTGTGATGGAGTGAGAGAGAGAAAAAGTGGTATAAATTATCCCACTTTGTCTTACAACCGGGACAGGATAAGAATATACACAGGACCAGTCACAGCCCTTCAGCTGACAGGAGGTAACTTGTTAAAACACACCCCTGTGCTTTAAGAGCCTCGTGAATGCAACCAAGAGGAGTCAGGGCATGAGGGAGCTGAAAAGAGCCAATGTTTCAAAGCTGAAAGCCAGCAGCAGAGTCGCCAATTGGTTTCCATGTTAATTATTTTCTCTTTCATTAAGGACTCATCGGTTTATCTTTCTCCCTTTCAATATCATTGTGAAATTTATTTGGCTACCTCTGCCAGTTCAAATAATAAAGTACTAGAGATGGGAAATTAAAAAGGAAAGGAAAACGGTGTCTCCAAATGTCACTGAGAAGCAGTTTTGCATCCACCTTCCATCTCCTACAGCCCACTGAAATGAAAAATAAAAGTTACACCCGGGCCAAGTTGTGAGTGCTGTTTTGTTAGTGGTTTTGCAGCGTTCTTTGCTCGCTGGAGACGTGCAGTCCCCTGGCAGTGTTGGGAGCTAGGAGCCAGGTGACCATGAAGAGCCGCTTCACTATTTAAAACCCATCTCTGGTGACAAAAGCAAATGTTTTGCAGGACAGCGCTGGCCTTTCGGATCAGAAACAGAGGTCAGCTTGCACAGAAAGGTGATGAATAATTTGCTTTTCTCCTGGTTTGTCATATTTCAGGATTAATTAGGTCTGAGGAGGGAAGAGGATGACGGGTGTTGCCTGAGACAGAGATGCAGCTCTGCTGTAGATGGTATCTGGGCTGATTAGAAACCCAAACCACAGCAAAACAAAACCCAAACCTACAAACCCACTAAGAAACCCAATTAAAAACCTGGATCCAGCAGGAACAGATCTTTCTGAATTAATTTTTTTTCCACTGTGAAGGAAAATTTGGGGATCTGCCAGATTCTCTTTGGAAACTCACCTGTCACTTTTCCAAGCAGCATGAGCTGCTGTGGAGGTTCTTTTGGACTTTCTGCTCGGCACAGTGAAGTCAAAGAGTCTATTTTTATTCTCAGCAGCTGGGAGATGTATTCTTAACTAATGACAATTTGGCTGGAGCCCAGAACACGTATCAGCCCCTCACCCCCCCTCCTGTGGATGTTATTTATATTTAACATCCAGAATTTTCAAATGCAGCACTAGGTACTCATTCACCACCAAAGCTTTAACAACCGAGGAGTGGTTTCTTTTTTAAACCAAATTTGTTTGGAAAATGGTGTTTATTTAGCAAAAGCAGTGCAGAGAAAATACATCTCTATGTATAGAGAGAGATTTCCTTCTCAGCTATTGCAGTAGGTTGTGGAGAACCAGCCTAATTGCCAACATCCCTACTCTTTCTTTCCCTTGGAAACTCCACCTCTTCCTTTCCCAAGGAGTATCAACAGCAATCCTCCTCCTTTTTTACGTTGCTTTCGAATATATAAAGTAGGCTTACTGTTGTGTGTACTGAAGAGAGAGGGGCTTGCTCTTAATAGAACCTTTCCATCCTTTCAAAGCCACTGGCATGCTTGATAAGCATCTGTCGCTCTGTACAGTAACAATTAGAAAATTAGAGTCTTTGCGAGCCCGTGAAAGGCGCGATGCAGCGTGTGCCTCTTGCGCATCTGCCTCCCGAGCCCCTCCCCTGCCGAGCTCCAAACGCAGGATGACAAATAAGAAAAGAGATGATGATATGCCTGGCGATGTTGACTTAAACAAATCAAACGCATCAGTCAGTTAAAAACCCAGCTGCCATCCTCTGTTTCGTCCTCCTTCCCCCAGATTTTACAGTATTCATTGGAGGCTCCCTTTGTGCGTGGCTGACTTTTCACAAGAGAAGAGGAAGGTAAAAGACATTATCTGTCTGAGTGTTGTGCAGCAACATGGCTGGTTGGGTATTTTGCTCCATTTTGCTGCTGCTTGTTATTGTGGTGTCACTTGAAACAGTTCCTGGGCATCCTTGTCACTCTACCAGTTCATTTGTAGCCAGTTTGTGGGATGGGGCTGTTTTAAGACTTTTCTTCATAATCTCTTATACTTGATGGATACTTAATGATAGGACAAGAGCCAATGGGTGGGAGCTGGAACATAGGAGGTTCCACATCAATACAAGAAAGAACTTCTTCACAGTGAGGGTGGCAAAGCACTGGAACGGGCTGCCCAGGGGGTTGTGAAGTCTCCTTCTCTGGAGATGTTTAAAACCCACCTGGATGTGTTCCTGTGTGACTTGATCTAGGGGATCCTGCTTTGACAGGGGGATTGGACAGGATAATCTTTTGAGGTCCCTTCCAATCCCTAATGTTCTGTGATTCTGTGATTCCCATAATGAGTGAGTTCATCAAATCTTTGTCCAGAAGCATGAGATTTCCTGGTGATTAAAGAGATGTTAAGTCTTTGAAGAGTTTCCTGAGCTACACAGTGATGAATTGGAAACTCAAGTGTGTTTAGTGGTGAGAGTTGGGAGAGAAGAGAGGGCCAGATGATAACAGGAGACAGCAGCCGATCAGTTAATTTTCTCTTGAGACTGAGTATTTAGGTAAGGAAGGAGGTGAAGAAATGGCACCTCTAAAACTATTAGCTTGGTCTGGTCCTTCCAAGAGAAGCATGGAAGAAAAGGCACTTGGACCACTCTTTTCCAGATTTTCAGTGTTATTGTACTCCAGATATTGTAGAATGAAACAGCATGTGATGTTTATTAAAATCCACAGATGAAAGTCTCCAAAAATGATTGGAAACAAACAGCAACTGAGCCATAGGTCAGGGCTGAAAGGAGCCAGCAGGAGGTGACTATTGGATATCAATAGTTGTTGTAGCTGTAATGGAAAATCTGCTGCCTCCATCTGTAATAACTGCTGGGCTTCTGCTCAGTGCAGGTTTGCAGGTTCACTCTGCATTTAGTAGAAGAGATGTGATCTATTCCAAGTGAAACTAAAGCTTCTATTTTGACTCTGGCTATACTCATTGAGAAGCACAACTCAAAAATGGGCTGAAGCATTTTGTGCTCCATATATCCATTTTAACAGCAAATGGAGACTGAAAGCCTGGCTGTGGTACATGAGGCAAAACCACTTAGGAAGCAGAGCTGATGTCAGCCCGGAGATATTCTTGCAGAACACTATAGAATAAGTGGGTGCCCTTCACCTGGGTAGGTGAGCCCACACAGAAGGGGTGTGGTTATGCTTAGGTACATGAGACAGGTTACTTACACATCCAGAAATGTCCACCCACTCCCAGACTTTAACATTCTCTCCCAGACCTCCACATTAGTGCACCCTATAGCCATACACTTGGGCTGTTGGGTTGAAGTCCAAGCCCAGACTCAACTTCATCAGTCACCCATCACACTACACTCATCCCAGTGAAGGGTGAAGGTACCTTTCTCTAGGCAGCTGGTGGTTAGGATTGTGCCGACACCGGACACTGAGGCCAAAGAGTTTGCGGGCAGTGCGCTGGATCTTCTGGCGCTGGGCTTCCAGGGAGCTCTGCAGCAGCTTGTAGCGGTTCTGCAGATCCCAGTCATTCCCCCAGTGCTGGTGGATGCTCCCAATGGTCAGGAAGTGGTTGCTAGGTAGCCTTTTCATGAAGGATTTAAACTCATCTGGAACACACAGAAATGTGGAGAAATACAGAGGTCTCTGAATTACAACAAAGTTACAAAGCTCTCTGTAAGCAGGATGGAGAATCACTGATGATGTGTGAGGCCATCAGTGCTCTGCTGGGGAAAGGTGATGTCCATTAACTCACAGGTCTGTCATTCTGCCTCAGGAAACCAAATAATTCCACGGCTGTTGCTACTCCCATATGGGAAATGAAACCTGGAGAGGTTTGGGGTGAAAGAGTATGGTTCATGTGTAAGGATGGAGCAAGGAAACCTGGAGAGGCTTGGGGTGAAAGAATATGGTTCACGTGTAAGGATGGAGCAAGAAAACCTGGAGAGAACTGGGGTGAAAGAATATGGTTCATGTGTAAGGATGGAGCAAGGAAACCTGGAGAGAACTGGGGTGAAAGAATATGGTTCATGTGTAAGGACGGAGGATAAAAAAAAAAAGCAAATTCCCTGAAGCCCAGAATTATAGTCTAGGGGTTACGCACAAAAAGCAGGGAGTTGCAATCATTGTCAGCTAAAGAGTTCTTATCTAAAGTGTTTTCCAGTTGCTCCTAAAATGCCATTTCTTGTTGAAGTCAAATCACTTGGGCTGTGTCATTAAAAAAAAAAAAAAAAGTGGAGAAAAAAAGCTTTAAAAAACCCCCCAGGTTTAAAAAAATCCCCAGAGGAAGGGTTTGGATTGTGCTGAAATGTCCTGCTTTCTCATTTTTTAAAAAGAGCATTCAGATTCCTTTTTTTTTTGTTCCTCATTTAACTTCATTTGAAGTCAAATGAGTTGCTTTATGTAACAATGAAAATCAAATAAAATAGTTTGCAGGGCTTAGTTAGGGGTAAAAAAGTGTCAATTTTAGCCAAAGAAAAAATCTAATTGATCCAAAAAAATGTTGTTAAATGGTGTTTTGTAATCACTTCATTTCTGTTTGGTTTGGTTTGATAATGAAAAAACATTATGTGGGGCTTCTTCGAGGGATTTTTTTTTTCAGTCACAAACAGAAAATCTGACACTGTTTTTGTTTAAAACCATCCTTTTCTCACTAATTGAGAAGTACAGTTTGCTTAGACTCTGATTACCCAGTTCAGACATCCTCAGATGGAAAAAACAGATGATTCCAGCTTTCTCAGTAGAAAAGAATCCACTTTCTTAGACCAGAACACTGTGTTAGACTCACTGAGACCTTGAGAAGCACGAGGAGCGGCCAACAGAAACCACATAAAGTGCAATAAAGAGCGGAGTTCTACACCAGGAGAGAACAACCCCACAGGTCAGTACAGGCCTGGAAACAACCAGCTGAATGATGACTGCTGGCACGTTCTCTGAGGTGGGCACCACACTGAAGGTGGTCAACTCTGTGTTATCACATACTGCACACTGGGCTAAATCCAGCAGAGTGACTTGTCTCTTCTTGGCCCTGCTGAGGCTGCACCTGTGTTTCTCTGCCAGTTTTAGAGGCATTCAGCTCCAGACAGGTGTTGAGAAACCAAGGCGGGCATAGCTGAGGGCTACCAAGATGGTCAAGAGCCTGGAGCAGAAGTCCTACAAAGTCAGGTGGATGGAGCTGCTCATGTTTTATCTGGTGAAAAGGCCAAGGGACAAACTAATTACAGCCTTAAACTGCTTAGAAGATACCTACACGTATGAAGGAGAAAACGTCTTCTTACTGGAGACAGATGATATATTGAGGAGTGACAGACACTTTGCAGCTTGAGATGTTCAAATGATTTACTTAAAAACTTCTTCCCTTGGAGGTAATGCAGCCCTGGAACATGCTGCCCAGAGATTTAGCTACAACCTCTGATTTTACACTCTGCTAGACAAAACTGTGGCTGACCTGAGCCAGTGCTGGTGGTAGTCCTGCTCCTGGGGGGCAAGGCTGGACTACAGCCCTGTCACAAACCCCATGAAGTATCCAACAAGAAATCACAGAACACTAGGGATTGGAAAGGACTTTGAAAGATCATCTAGTCCAATCCCCCACCACAGCTGAATCCCCTGTATCCAGTCGCACAGCAACATGTCCAGGGGGGTTTTAAATGTCTCCAGAGAAGAAGACTCCACAACCCCTGTGGGCAGCCCATTCCAGTGATCAGTCACCGTCATCGTGAAGAAGTTCCTTCTCGTATTGATGTGGAACCTCCTCTGTTCCAGTTCACACCCATTACCCCTTTCTTTGAAGTCATCCGTATTGTTTTTCCTGCTTTCCTAATCTTTGGGGTCCTTAATTCATCCAATTTCACAAAAGTCAAGAGGACAATAGCAAGAGAAAAAGAAGACAAAAAATGAACTGTGTAAAGGCCGGTGTATTTTCAAAAAAGGAGAGAACAGACAGAATTACTGTAGAAAATAAAAGCAGATCATTTGCAATCTGTCATGCAAAGCTTAGACTTCCTATTATTCAGCAACCTGAAGCTCGTGCTTAGCTGCCTGACAGAGAAGCTCTGCGCATGAGTCAGTACCGTCATTACACGGATGCCAAATGGATGGTCCTGTCCCACTCATCACATGGTGAAACCCAGCATCTAATACCAATAATTATTGTCATTTCAGTATCCAGATCTGCAGGACACCTGCCTGTCTCCTTTCTTCCCCAAAGATAACTGAGATTATTTTATGTTTTTTAATAGTCTCTCAGGTTTTCACTCTACTTGTGATGCTGCTTTCAGTGCCCTTTCTCCTCCCCAGAAATGATTCTCTCCTGTTCACCGGGTCTTCTGAAACTATCATCATGTATAATTGCTTCTGTTGACCACGAGGGTTACTCCTGGTACCTTTCAGCAGTAAAAGCCTTGCATTTGCTTCCCGCCCCTTATAAATCAATTTCCTCAAAAGCCTGTTTGTGCAAAAGAGCAGGCACTTTTCCCTCTGATGATGAATGTGCTACATTTTTCATAGAGACGGGGAAGGGAGGAATTTCAGTGCAGTCTGCACATTTTTGATACTGCAGAGCAACGCTGGGGGAAAAACAAATGAGCAAAGAAATCTGGCAAAATAAAAGCTGGATGGTCTTGTTTGTTTTTTTTTTTAAAGGTGTGAAAAAAAGCAAATACTTTTGAAAGAGATTCATTTCTGCATTATTTAGTTAAATTTATTTTTGACTATCAATGGAGGCCCAAAGAGAGGCTGTGGCTGCAGCCCCAGAGAGGCTGGGGAAGGGACAGGAGGGAAAGTCTGATGAGGAGAGGCTGAGGGAGATGGGGTTGTTTAGCCTGGAGGAGACTCAGGAGAGACTTTCTCGCTGTGTACAACTCCCTGAAGGGATGTTAGGAATCCCTTCATCACAGAAAGGTTGGTCAGACCCTGGAATGGTCTGCCCAGGGCAGTGGTGAATTCCTCATCCCTGGAGGTGTTTAAGGACAGACTGGCTGTGACCCTTAGTGCCCTGGTCCAGGTGATTGTGCTAATAATAAGTCATGGCTGGACTTGATGAACTCAGAGGTCTTTTCCAGCCTCAGTGATTCTGTGATTCTGGGAATCATTCACTCCTAAGCCTGTGAATTTCCCATTAATTATTAAGCCTGTTTGCAGTTGGGCTTATTTTATTTATCTGCACAGAAAATGTTGCTGATGGCCAGGACTGCCCCTTCCAGAATGCAGTACAGTCTCTCTTTTTGCCCAGTCACCCAGGTAGTCCCAATGGCAACGACTCAGATGGTACCAGGGCAGAGGGTCCAGCCTCTGGAGAAGAGAGATGGCATCACAGTGAGATGTCCGAGATCTCTTTGCAAAGATTACACTTCTCCAGTGCTTTCCTTTTCAGTTTAAAAAGTAAAGAAGATCACACTTTCATCCCAAAGCAACAGTACTACAAAATCCGCTACCCTGGCTTTTAATCAAAAGGCTCTTTCAAAATCCAGGCTCAAAGTTTTGATGCAGAATGTTTTGGCCAGCTATATGAAAATGCCAGGAATAAGACAGTGTTATTTTTCTCAATTTACACATGAGCAATGAAGCACAGGACTAAGAGAGCTCCGGAGCTGATTTAAAGCAGTATCAGCTCACTGCAGCCTCCTTGACTTTGAAGATACGTCTCAGATCACGCCAACTCTTGATGTGCTCCTTACAATTTTTCCAGTCTGACACAGGAATCCAACACAAATCAGAAGAAGAATATAGATCCTTCAGACTCCCAGCATCTTACTGTGCAAATGGTGGGTTTTTTATACCTGTGCCTTCTGGTTCACTTTATTGCAAAAGGTTTCAGATCTCATTAGAGATTTCTTCCCTGCTGCTCATAATGAAGAAAACCCTCTAGTTATTGGGAATATTTATTAAAACAAAGAAGCAAAACATTAGTACCATACTCTTTTGTGATAGCAACTTTCATCTCAAAGGATAGGTTCACGCATGATGCAACAAAGTGATGAATGAGATGCAGCAGCTTTAAACATAAAGATAATCACTCCATCTAGCCCTGAAAAGCCTCCAGCCCTGGGTGGAATCTGGCTACAACACAGCATAGAATTGCATTGTGATGTGTCACTTTAACACAGAAAATGAAAAACACCTTCTCCTGTTGAAATCTCAAGGGGGAGGGAGACTGAATATAATTATCTACCACAGTCTTTGCTTGGATCGAGAGCAACAAGTACAGAATGTACCAGTAAAACAATCACTGTGGGACTGTAATTCTTCTCTCTCCATAGGGCTCTCGACTTCTCCGTGTCTGGGTTGGATCCACTGGGAATGTGAAGAGTTTTGATGAGTGGTGGCCGACATGTGGCTCTTGAGCACTTCGTGTGAAGATTCTGTGCCAGAACTAGCAGCTAGTAATGTGTGAGTAGCTGGCAGGCACCGCCAGTCATCTGCGTTTGCACAGCACTGACCTAGCAGAAGTTTCTGACACCCCTATTTCTGGTTTGCCCTAGTGTACCCACCCCATCCATGGACCTATAGAAGCTCTCAGGAAACCACTAATTTCTTCAGCCAGTGACTTGCTTCAGGAACTGCCCCAGCTTTGTGGTTCCCCACAGTATATGGGGCAATATCATCAAGATGGTCATCAGCTTTGGGTCATAACTACTGCTCTGACTGCTCAGCTGAGCACCAAGTCAAGAGCATGAGCTGGACACAAGAATCTGAGTAGCAGAGACACGCTAGAAGGACCTGCATATTGAAGTATGGAGCAGTCCTCAACAGACCATCGAGGACACATCACAGGTCACGTCATTTCAGCCATTAAAGGTATTAAAGTGACCTTCAACATGAAGAAAGATATTGCTGTTGAATTGAAGAATTCTTCAGTGCCTTGAATGGAATGAGACAGTCCCTTCCTAGTTTTCTTTCCTAACATGGAAACCTGGACAGTTACAACAATAATCATTAAAGGAAATGTGTTTGAAGTAACTGGCTAATACCAAGAGATGAGAATAAGGCTCAGGGATAAGTTCTGCTTAGTGCCCACATGGCTTCAGGGCAGGCAGGACATTTGCTGAAGGGAAGGATGCGACTGCACCGATGCTCTTGTTCTCTTTCCTATCTCCAGACAGTTACACATCACATAAGCACCACAACACACCTACTATGGGTGTTACCAGCACCAGCGTGGAAAAAACAAACTCCGTTGACACCTCCAGCATCACATTGGGAGAAAGAGAAGGGAGAAGGAAAACGTTCACACCAGCACTGTAGGAGAGAGAAGTCATTTTCCCTTCTCCTCGCTATCTCAAACGAGGTGTCATCTGGCCTGTGCTCTCTCCCTGTGAATTGCCTTTCACCAAAGCAGAATAAATCATTCATGCAAATCTGAAAAGCAATTTCTGCATCATTCATATTGTGGAAGCTTCTCTGTAGAACTGTTAAAGAGACAATCTGAGCTGGTTTGGTATGAAAAAAAAATAGATTTTTAATCAAACAAATTTTTCCGTGGAAAACACCCCCTCACACACAGAAATATGTAAGGTGTTTGGTTTTCTCTGTACAAGTGACAGAGAACAAAAGGCACTCACTCAGACTAAGATCACACTCACGCATTCGGTATCCTCTGTTTTTTATCAAACTGGAGCATTATACTGAGGGAAGAAAGGATTTGTAACTGCTAGAAACTGATGTGTTATGCTCAAAGTAATCAGAGAGTAGGTTTTGCTTGGTTACCTGAATTCTCCAGATCTTTATAGGCTTCTGTCCAGGTCTTGGCCATGTTTGCCAGGGTGTACTCCATGATCTGGATGTCGGTGATGGGGCAGTTGCACTGCGGGAACTCCTCGGCGCACTGGCAGCCGCACTGGCTGTTCCGGCAGATGTACTCCCCCTCGCCGTTGCACATGATGTAACTCAAGGCAGACTGGACAAACTTCTCCTGTAAATACTGAGGGAAGATGATCTGGAGACCTGGCAGAGAAACAGGGAACAGGGGGGAAAAAAAGAGGATGGAGGAGAAAAAAAGTCATTTCAGGTATCTGTTCTTTCTGCAACCTGTTTCATTAACAACTTGGGAAAGTGATGCTGAGGAATTAAAAGCTGCTGTGATGTTTTTGTCAGAGCTGTCATGAGCGAGGAAGGTGGGTACAGACTGCATACTTGGAGTAGTGAGCTAACTGAAAGCAGAGCCTATCTGTTCTGTGAGAGCAGGGCAATGAGTAACTGCCCCCTCCCCAACACCCAGTGCACCCACTTCATCCCAGTGCAGCACAAAGCAAGTGACTGCAAAGCCTCCCTCATCCCCAGGGGGTTCTTCATACTAAGTGCTGTTTCAGAAGTGATGAGCAACGTGCTGTTCTAACCTGTTGTGAGAGAGACTAAGTGGGTTTGGAACCACAAAACCGAGCAAGCTACATGTTGAAAGAGGGGAAAAAAAGAGAGGAAAATGGAAGAAAGGAAAATAACATGAGGAGGGATTTATGAAAGAGCCTCGCTGAGCTAAGTGCCCGGCTCACACAGTGTAACTACAGGAGCTGGGCACCTGAGCCTGCTCAGCCCACTCCCTGTGAGGAAGGCTACTTGCCAAATCCTATAAAAGTGCAAATGGGTTTAGTGCCGATGATTTCAGTGGTGCTCTGAGGATTTACATTAGCCAGCAGATCCATCCCCATGTCTCTCTCTCTCTCCACAGCAAATGCTCATGTGCCCATCCATATGTGCCAGCAGCATAGATGGGCGCTCGCTCAGGCACCGGAGGACACAGGAGTAGTTTAAGTGTTTGCCCTGTGTACAGAATATGGGTTTTTCCATCCTACCCTTCTCTAGCCCCCATCTCCAGGCTCCCCACAGCTATCCCTGAGGATTCGCAGCTGTTTCCTTCTACCTGGCAAGCCCAGCCTGTCAGGCTCAGTCAGCGTCTGCGGTGCACGAGGCAGAGATGACAATAACTCTGGATGAGCCTTTCACAGGAACCTGGCCCGCTCGTCCTGCTCGTAAAAGGCCCAGGGATTTTGGAGTGGCAGATAAAGGAGTTTATAGCTAGAACAGCAGCACTGAACTCCAGTGTAATGAAGGCAAGCGGGTCAATTACCCATCTGTTTGTGTTTCTATTGTGCTGAATTACTGTATCTGTGGCTGACAGCTCATTGGAGTGGAATGAAAATAAGACAATAATTCAGAGGACAGGAGTGTGCAGGAAGGGCAGTGACTCCTCTCAGGAGTTCATCTCTGTGATGGGTCATGTTCACCCCAGACAAGAGAAAAGCAGCGGGCAGTGCCCCCACGACCCCCATTAACCTTCTGCTTTTGGTTCCACAGAGACACCTCAGCCTTGACAAGGTCCCTCAGGAAAACTAAGTTTGGGGGCTCAGGATGCTGTTGAAGGCACAGGGACCTCCATTTCCTTCCATTTCATATGGCCTCTGTGAGCCCCCAGCCAGTGGCAGAGCTGCCCCGTTGTCTCACCTAAATCACAGCCAGTCTTGAAGACGTGGCAGCCACCAAACAGGATGAACACAGAGCAGCCTCCAGTTGGAGAGGATGTTTGTGACACTTGCCCAAAGAGGGATTTCAAGCCTGGCATTTGGAGGCCTTATGTCTACTCCAGCTGCCTTTTCTACAGTGCTGGTGCAGAGAAAGGAGAGAACATCTGAGGAGTTGATCACAGCCTACAGCATCCCTGAGAGCACCCAAAACTAATCTAAGTTGGATCACTTTGGCCTCTCCTGAGATGTTTCTCAACAAGAAGTTCAGGATTCTTCATGTTCTCTTCAAAGGAATTGAAACTGAGCATCCTTTAGGGATTTATCTGAAGCAGGATGGTCCCTTTTCACACCTTCATACTGACATTAGGGATGGCGTCACCTGCCAGGTGACACCAAAACTTTCCTTCAGGGTGGAAAGAAAGTGCAGACAGAGATCTACAAGCTACACCAGGCGAGGGTTAGGCTGGACATTAGGCAGCTTTTTTCTGAAAGAGCAGTCAGAGATTGGAACAGGCTACCCAGGGAGGGGGTTGAGTTGCCATCCCTGGAGGTGTTTAAAGATAGTTTAGACGTGGCTTAGAGGTCTGGTCTAGCGGTGAACCTGGTACAGTAGGGTTGTTGGTTGGACTTGATGATCTCAAGGGCCTTTTCCAACCTGAATGATTCTATGTTCCTATGAAAGGGTCTTGGAGTCCCTAAAGGTTGCTGTGCTCATGAGATTAGAAGCTCACAGGAGAGGGGAGTGGGACTGGGCATGCACTGACCCAGTTCATTCATGGTCCAAGTCCCACAGATAAATATTTCCACTCTCTGCTTCATAAAGGGATGACCTGCTCTAGCCTCAGCCTTTGAATATGAGGCCCAAATGACTGCAGGCTCCTAGCTCATCATATTTTCTCTTTGAATTTGAAGAACAGCAACAACAAACTGGTCCCAGCTAGTTTAGTGATACTGGCTTTGGAGAATTGTGTCTTTTGTTCTGGAGAGAGCTGGGATGAAAGAAACAAGTAAAACTTCAGGAAAAGCACTTCCTGATGCAAGAGACATGGCTGTACATGTCAGAACACCCAGAAACATCAATATCTTGAAGTCTCTAAACCATAGCATGGTCCTATCCTGCACTCAGAGTGCCTCATCCAGATGCTTGGCTTTCACCCATAAAACTCATGGATTCTGCAAAAAAAACCCATTTCCAGTACAACTTTGTCTTGTAAGAAATCCTCTCATGTTTAAGAGGCAATCAGAGCCCCTGCACAATAAGCACCAGTTCAACAAAACGCTTCTACAAGTACTTAACTTTAACCAGGTAAGCAGTTCTGCCGGGTCCCACACCGTTAACTGGAGCATTCCACTGGCAGCATGCGGTCAGGTGCACGCTGAGACCTGACACACGAGTGACAGGGGAAAGCACCTCCTCTTTGAAACACCAGTGTGCCCACACCAGTGGCAAAGCCCTGACTCTGGAACTGCAAATGTGCTGCTGGGATTACACTGGACTCAGATCTTCCAGCCAGGAGTTTCCATGTGGAAGACATTGGTGTTAGGGTTAGTGAAATGGAGTCTTGCCTGCTTCCACATCTGTACTATGACATAAATACATGAAAATAACCCCCACGTTTATCGTCAGAACCAGCCAAGGGCAGATTCATATCAATGTTTTTGGGTTTGTGTTGAACATCCTTGTGACCACATCCTAGGAAGCTGAGGCGAGACCTCATTACTCTCAACAACTACCTGAAGGGAGGTATAAAACAGGTAGACATGGGAGATAGCTTAGTGATTCGGGGTTGTAGGGTGGATGGTTTGACTTGATAATACTGAAGGTCTTTTCCAACGAGATTTTACAAGTACTGGGCTGGTAGCATCTCACTCAGTCCTGGTGCCTGGTCCTGATGCCTGGTGAGTTGATTACGGCTGTCAGTAAAGCGTAGTTGTGATTAATCTTTGCAAACATGAGACTGTAAGGCAGCCACATCAGTTGAGACTGCTGCTCTAGATGCTTCTGTCGCCACCTTCAAGCAGGAAAGCTGCAGTCCTGAGGACTGTACCAGCACACCAGCCTCCCAGAGCAGCTTGTAGTCAGCTCTGCTAGCTGGGAAAACTCTGCTGCTGACATGACCTTAATAAAACATCCCAAGCTGCTGTTTTATTACCCAAGAAATTTCTTTGAATTGAAGTTACAAACTCTATTTTTAGTCTTTTTGTGTTGTCTCCCTTTAAAGCAGCCAAGCAGGGGACACCTGGTCTTAAAGACTGAGATTCTAGACTACTTTCATGGGGTGAACATCTCAGTCCAAGCCAGGGTGCGTGAGGAATGGGCTGGTAATAGATGCAGAAGGTAACTTTGCTGGTGACAAGGATTAGGGAGGATAGCTCAGTTTTGAGGGTACCTTATCGATCAGGAAGAAGTTTTCTGCCACACTGCAAAGCATCAAGTTCTCTTTAAAAATTTAGAGCAGCCCTGATTTGTTATAGGTTGGTCTCAGGTAACTACAGGGAGAGTATGAAGCATCTGACAAGGGAACATGTCCTTAAATCACCTAGAAAAACTATTAGAGAAAGATGTTTGGCTTTGGACTGTATATAAAAGGCTTCCTGCATTAGGAGAGCTAAATTTCCCCAGCTCTAAATTAGAGCTATTTGAAACATTTTCCACAGAAGGGTTCTCTGTTGAAAATGCAGTTTCATTGAAGCATTTTGTGAGAGCGTGTTGACTCCAAAAGCACTTTTGACAGGGAAAGGTTTAAACATGGGTTTTTTATACCGGCTCATTTTGTTTAGCTGAAAAGCTGAAACGTTTCATGTTGCCATTACTGCTCTGCCCATCTTGGCAAAAGACTTTTAATATTAATTGTCATGTAAATTTTAATATTCTGCTGCCATATTTGATGAAACAAACTACCTAACATGCACTATTTCCTGCTCAGTGTCGCAAAGTTTACAAGAGCACTTTGGTAGAACAGTGCCTTGTTCAACCTGAACATCAACTGGCCAAGAGGTTAGGTCTCTGGAAGTTTAATTTCCTGAAACTTTTCAAAATGCTGCTGTTTTTCAATCAACTTTTCAGATTTCAGCCTAGGATTCTTTTTCAGGGAACAGGTGCCAGGAGGATGGAGCCAGGCTCTGCTCAGTGTCATCTAATGATAAGACAAGAGGCAACAGGTGTGAGCTGGAACAGAGGAGGTTCCACAGAAGTATTAGAAAGAACTTCTTCACAGTGAAGGTGATAGAGCACTGGAACAGGCTGACCAGGGAGGTTGTGGAGTCTTCTTCTCTGGAGACATTTAAAACCTGCCTGGACATGTTCCTGTGTGACGTGATCTAAGGAATTCTGCTGTGACAGGGGGATTGGACTGGATGATCTTTGGAGGTCCCTTCCAATCCCTAATGCTCTGTGATTCTGTGATTTAGGTAGGACTAGGAAAACAGTAAACCTGATCTACTGTCATAAACACCCCTGTATAGACACCCCTGTGCAGGCAGCTGACACAGGGATACTGGTTTATAAATAAGTGATGCTTTTCCGTCTATGTAACAACAGATGCAGAACCAGGCACCCTGCACTGTACAACATCCAGCTCCTCCCCTAAATCTTCAGCCAGGCTGACCTTCCCAAGCCCTACATGCAGGCATGAAGGCAGCTCAGCTCTGTGTCTGGCCATTGCATCTCCTGACAGACATGTCTCTGAAACAGCAGCTCTCAAGGTTGGGTTGCAGCAAGCAAGTTCAGGAACAGAAATCCTCCCTGTCATGAAGATGCTGCTCTTTTATTGAGCCAGCCTCACAGCCAGAGCGATACCAAGGTAGCAACATAGATTTCTGTCAGCAGCTCATGCTTGGCTGCTAATCAGATCAGAGGGGACTTGGTCACGATCCATTACCAGCAGCTCTGTGTCTAATTCCTGATGAGGCCTCTCAGAGCAGAGGAAGGATCCTGGGTAATTATCCCAAGAACTGTACTCCACATTAGATGCAAAACACTCAGGTGTAGCTTTAAAGGTCACTTTGCTGTTAGGAAGAGCTCTTCCCTTGCCATCTCCCTAGACTTGGGTCTAGGCTTGGGTCTAGCTTTTTTTTGGAACCAAGTTATTCCAGGAAGCTCCATGAAACCCACATGTGGTTGAACTCTGAGGTCCTCTGTCAGGAAATACAGCCTCATCCACCTTACATCACAGAATTGCTGAGGCTGGAAAAGACCTCTAAGATCATCAAGTACAGCCTATGACCTAATGTCACCACAACCTAGACCACAGCACTAAGTGCCATGTCCAGTCTTTTCTTAAACACCTCTGGGGATGGAGATTCCACCACTCCCCTAGGCAGTCCATTCCCACTCTCTCCTAAGTTTTCCCTCTTTCCCCACCTCCTTCCCCTCCCAGCTGTCTTGCTTTATCTCTTCTAGGATTAGATAGCCAATAGAGACCTCCTGAGTTACCTGCTTACCAGTTTGTCTGCTTATTTAGCTCTTTACCTAGTTGTGAGACCTGCCATCCTTGAGTTTCCATTACCAGCAGCCATCACCAGGGTATATAAAAAGCATCAGATTGTTTATTGTTAATTAGGTAAGAACCAGAACTCAGTGATTTAGATAATCACCGGAACACTGAAAACTACCTGCCTATTATTTTTAAAGGCAAACAATAAAAACAATAATAATATATCCACAACATGACTCAGTAAATGAAACCCAGTTTCTGTGCAACCAAGATTAAAACAGCACTTGCCAAATTATACTCAAAGCGGAAGATGTAATGTAGCCCATTCATCTGAAAAATTAAAATTTGTGCAAGTACAAGGATTCCAGAAATAAAACCATCTGGGCAAATGAGCAATTAAATCCCACATTTCCTTATTTTGTCAAAAATTTGGGAATAACCTCAGTAAATTACACGCCCAGTGATTTTCCTCCTTCTACTGGAGTTGACTTCTTGCTAACTGGTGTGTATTTATTTATTAATTCAGTCGTGACCTCTATCTGTTGACTTCTGGACTAGGTCCCCAGCTGGGACTGAAGCCATGGCTTCTAGCATCCAAATAAAACCTCTGTGACTTTTCCCAAAGATTATGGTCATTAGAGAGTCTCCAAAGCTGATCTGCAAACCTCTTACGCAAATCAGCAATTTGGGAGGGACACAGAGAGACGTGGACGGAATGTCCCTTGGATATTAGCAGAAAAGGTCATGTTTATTTATATCCATAAAATACACAGAAATCCATCAAAATCCTATGTCAGGAGGCACCCAGACACTTCTCTGGGGTTCAGTTCATGTCTCCTTTTGCCTTTAGCACAGGCCCCGTCAAGCCCTGGCTCTGCTGTGCTGAGCATCAGACGAAGCCACCAGGGATCTTACAGCAAAGAAGGTGATCATAGCAAACAGAGGAGAAGGCTATTAAAAAGGTCACTCCACTCTCATTTCATCCCCCACTCCCCTATCACCACCTCCCTCTTTACCGTGTCCTACCTTGCAGGTGGAGTTTGCTCTCAGTGCTTTGCAGAAGGACAGAACTCACAGAGTCCAGATTGTCGTAGCTGTTACAGCCCAGGGGGCCAGTTCGAGTTTCTGTTACCTACAGGAGATGTATAAAAGAGAGAATGTTCCCTCTGGCTGTAGCATCACACCCTCCCTAGGCAGGTTCAGACCCCATAAGGCAATCACTCCTCGCCCGTCGTCGATGAAAACCAAAATGCATCTTTCCCTAACTGGGGAAAAACATTCCCCAGGCTGGACAGACAGGGCTGACGCCTGGCACATCCACAGGCTGAAACGCCCGAGTGTACCTGCGCTCTCTGTGGTACTGCATGTTATCCTGGGCTTGCAATGAGGTCATACAGACTGATGTTGCTCATCGAAGATCTCCGCTGGAGAACATCAGAAGCCAGTAGAGGAATTATTCCCTGGCCTCTCTTATTGGAAAGCCAGACACAGAGATGGATCGCCAGCCCACGGTGGTACCTAGTGCTCCCACAGCATATGTGCACACCATCCTTGTGCCGAGGCTAGACTGGAGGCACAGGTGACCTGCAGTGCTGTTGCTGTGGTTGTTGCTGTTGGTTGCCAGCCATGGTGGAGAGCTGCCCTTCCTGAATTCACAAGGGGTGATTATCTGCTGTCACTGTTTCAATATCTCAATTCGATTTCCCATCCAGAAGGGAACAGACACAGCCACAAGACACCACAGAACAATAACAAGACCTGAAGCCTTTCAGAGAGGGCTAACAATGACGACTCCATCCACATCGCCTTCCCTGGAGTGAAATCTGCGACAATGCAATCCCTCCCCAGCACAGGATGATTGCATTCAGAGAAGGCAGCCTTTGTCTGCAGAGCCATTTTCCCTGTTTTGTATGCTCAGAGCAGCTCCCCTTCTTTCCTCCTGCAACCCCCAAGCTGTCTCTCAGTCCATCTCATTCCAGATGCCTCTCTAACGCCAAAATGAGTTTCATCTTTCCCTGTAGTAAATTAATCTAGGAGATGTTTAGTAGCCTGACACCCACAGAAGGAAAATACCGGTGGGCTGCACAAGGTTGCCCATTTCACAGACCTGCCTTTCCCTTCAGCCTCCCCCATGGATCTGGACGATCAGCTCCCAGTCCCTTCCAGAGGTCACTGTCACACATGTCGAAAGTGTCCTATCCTACATAACCATCCCACTGAACATCCATTTCTTTCCAGATATTGCTGGCCCTGGCAAAAGAAGTTATTCACCAAGGTCCATAGAAGACAATTTATCCGGAGACTTCAGCCTGGGCACAAAACACGCGATCAAAACACATCACACTGAATCATCGAAATGTTGCCCCAGATCCCTGTCAGTACAGACACACCATCTCTTTCGCAGTACCTTGATTGCTCCGGTAGAGATCTGGATCTCATGGAGTCTCCTCATGGTGCCATCACGGTCTACAAAGTAGGAGGAAGCAAGCTGGTGCAAAGCTTCAACGCTCTGGGTAGCATTTCCTGACTTTCTGTCGAGGCGGCTTTTGTCCATGTACATGGTCAAGGCCTCCTCTCCTGCAGCAGAAAAAAAAGGAGACATCAGTAAGGCTTTGGAGGCCACCACGTAGGTCACCTCAACAGGAACACACTATGTCACACATTGCACCTAAAGAAATAAAAGTCCAAGCCCTAAAGCAGTGTTCAATGTTCACTGGGACCAGAACCCCAGTGCAGTAGAGACGAGCTACCTCAGTTCAGCCAGAACCAGGTCCAGCACACATGTATTTCACCTCCAGTGAATTGAATAGATAATGTTTTGGATTTTTTTTCAGCTAGCATGGCTTTATCACAACTGATGGAAAGGATTCAGACTATTTGTCCCACTCAGTGAACATTTGGACGGTTCCCCTTGAACGATGCTCACTCCACCAGAGGAGATGCCACTGTTACTCAGTTTTCTCTGATCTGATTTCCAGAGGGAAAAAACAATGACTTCAATTTTCCAATCCCTGCCAGGGGCTGTCAGAAGGCTGGGGAAGGCTGTTCACAAGGGCAGAGAACGATAGGACGAGGGGTCATGGTTTAAAGCTGGAAAAGGGTAGATTTGGGTTAGACATGAAGAAAAAGTTCTTCAGTCTGAGGAGAGGGGATCCCTGGAACAGGCTGCCTAGAGAGGTGGTGGAGGCCCCATCCCTGGAGACATTCAAGGTTGACTGGATGGGGCTCTGGGCAACCTGGTCTGGTGAGTGATGGCCTGGCTTTGTGTAGGGGAGTTGGGCTAGATGACCTTTGGAGGTCCCTTTCCACCCAACACGTTCTGAGATTCTATGATTTAAGTCTCAAGCACGACACAGGTACGTAGGGGGGATACAAGTCACTGTTGCTCTTTAGTTTCCAGTGACCATGTAAAAAATTAAGAGCAGGGGGCTGGATGGAGAAGGAAAAAGTGAATGAGAAAGTTAAACCAACCATCCTTTCTGATATTTCTATCTCTCCTAAAGAACAATTCAGCAATTTTCTGTAGTGACTGAAACATAACTGTGCAAGATAAGGGACAGCACATGAATTTGGACCAATAATCACAGAGAATCTGGGAGTGAAGCAGTTAAGACCTGGCAGCACCAAACGTCTTAAACATTAACAGAAACCAAGATCTAACAGACAGTGGATGAAAAGGGACACAAGATGTAATATCTACCCAAAAGTTCAGCTTGTGCTGTCTGGGCCAGAGTAAAATCCAGTTCATTGTGACACAAGGCTGGATTTACAGAGGGAATCAGAAGGTGGACTACAAACCTGCATTCCTAACATCTAAAGCCCTGATTTTAACAAATGAAGAGAGCAGATACTTAGGGCAGGAATGTGCCATTTCCACATAGCTCTCGTAATGAGAAGAACGGTACTTGTTCTGGTGTGATAGATGAAGCCTGATGAATACCTTGCCTCTGGCAACGATAACATCGTCCAAAAGACCCACACTGCCACTTTGCAGGCCGAGAAATGTTTTGCTTTTCAGCATTCTCACTTGTTTTTTTTTTTTCTTTTAATTTTCAGAGAACAAGCACTTTTCTTAAAAATTCACGTTAGCTGGTGGCTTGATGGCGTGCGAATTCTTTCTTTCATTGCATCAGTGCATAATGAAACCCAGTGAGCCCTCACCTCTCACTTTCCCAGGATACATCCCAGCTTTTTATCTGGGATCCAAATGCCTAAAAACAAACCAAACCCATTCTGGCTGGAAAACAAGATGTTTCTATAGGGTTTCAGTTTTTCAAGCAACTGGTGTGCTGAGGGTTGAAGCTTTGTGGTGACAAATGGAGTTTTGGTGGAAAGAAGATAGTTCTTATCAAAAGAACTGAAATCAGATGAAATTGCTTAGGTGACTTCACAGGAGCTAAGTGAAGACGTTTGGCATTTAAAACTTTCTCTTTAGAGAGAGGAATTTTGTTAAAAATAACATACTGTTCCCTTTGGCCATGACCAAAGTTGTGGCAACAAGAGTTATTATTGTTGCTTCTCACAAAAACACTTTCCCTGGGAAATGATCAGCTTTGCTTTCCTTCTTAATCACTAACATCATTGTGTTGAGATCACCATGGTGGGGATCAAGGCTCTCACATCAGGTTCTGTTTACACAAACAGCAGAAGTTGGTTCCCATCCCAGAGCAACCCCAGGACACACAATGGGGTGTAGCGCACAAACAGTGGCAAAGCAGGAGGTAACAACTGTGATTAGAACTGTAGGATCAGAGGGTTGGAAGGGACCTCCAGAGGTCATCTAGTCCAACTCCCCTACACCAAGCAGGGCCATCTCTAACCAGAACAGATTGCCCAGAGCCCCATCCAGCCTGACCTCCAGGGAAAGGAGGTGGTGGAGACTCCATCACCTCTCTAGGCAGCCTGTTCCAGGGATCTGCCACCTTCACATTAGAGAATTTAGCGTAAGAAATTGTGGTCATCACACACCAGATGCCTGCCCCACCACTGTGCTTTTGGGTTTCAAATTTGAGGGGAATTTTACAAAGGGATTTGAAGGAAAAATCACTTTGTGACTTTTCCTGAGGCAACTTACAAACTTGAACAGGGGAGACTAAGGTTGGACCTGAGGAACAAATTCTTTACTGTGAGGGTGTTGAGATGCTGGAACAGGTTGTCCTGGGAAGCTGTGGCAGCCCCCATCTGTGGAAGTGTTGAAGGCCAGGTTGGATGGGGCGCTGAGTAACCTGCTCTAGTGATAGTGTCCCTGCCTCTGCAGGGGGGTTAGAATGATGATATTTCAGGTTCCTTCCAACCCTGGCCATTGTGTGATTCTATGAACTCATCACCGAAAGGACACTTGGACAGGGTTAGCCAAGAGGCTTGTGGGGAGATAGGCTGGATGAAACTGGTGTGCTTTGAGCCTTCAGCTGTGTGTGTGAGAGAAGCAGTTATCTGTGGGGAGATGAAGCAGATGTAAATGATGCTTTGCTTCCATTTCACAAGGAAAGGGAAGATCTGAGATAATTTTTCCCTTTGCTGCAATTCTAAGAGGAACCAGTGGGTTCCACTTACCAACTCTTCTTCTATTCCAACAGAAAATGGAAAACACAGATTTTTTTTCCTGGAAAAATATCATGCTGCCTTCTAACAGCCACAACACAAACCTCAGGAACCAGTTCATTGACCTCAGACCAGTTCATTTTAATAGTGAAAAGCTGATCACTAGGACAGAGAGCAACAAAGAAGCTGTCTCAGCTCCTAGACAGGGGATCTGTGCTCTAGGGCAGTGGAGAGCAGTGATTTCCCCACAAAAGCTGAGGTGTTTGGACCCCTCCATCAGGAGGAAGAAAACAGACAAGTAAAGCCCAAGATATTTGATGCCTCTCCCAAGAGGTAAATACTGTGCCTATGAGTGAAGGGTGTTGAGCAGATGTAAGGTTGATGGAAACCTGTTCTGTGAACATGTGTGCAGACCTGGAACAGCACAGCATCCCCATGGAGAGAGCACATGAGAAAGCAACCCTCAGATCAAGAGAGGTTAATAGACTTTTGCTGCATTATTAAGTCTTAATTTCTCGTTTATTAAGCGGATGCTATGTTCAAAGTTGTCTTTCCTTCAGGGCTTTCCCTGCAAATTGGGTCTCAGCTCTGTGAGCTCCATCCTGGAGCATGGATGCCCTCAAAATGACCCTTCACCAATGCCTTTGTCAGAACTAAACTGGAACAGAGCTGGTTTTTTATCAAGCTCTGGAGGGACCTGGCTGCTCTGTAGGTTGAAATGCACCAGAGCTATTCCTCAGGTGGCCAGGTGTGAAAATAGCTGCTGTATTCAGACAGGCTGGCCTGATCCATCACCCAGCCCCCTGGGGTCCATGCAGCAGCTGGCATTGAAAAGCAAAACAATTTCCTGCGTGTTTGTCACTTGTTTGCAACCTAATAGGACATCAGGCTAAGCTGCATACAACTCTAATCCAAAGCAGAATTCGTGTAACTTTTCTGAGGACACGTGAGGTCTTGGGAGAGTAGGAATGCCAGGACACGTCTGGTTTTGTATCCCAGTGGTCTTGCTTAGCCCACAGACTAGAGTGTGTTCTCTGTGCATAATACATGCCCAGCTTCATCTACATTTTCTCCGAGGCTGCCGTTGCCAAGATAAATCCTTCTTCTCTCCTCTACCATTGCTCACCATGCTCTGGGCTGATGGAGCATTTACCAGTCCTCTCCAACACCAGTTCCCCTTACAAGCCTCTACATATTTAAAATTGTTGTGTTGTAAAATCAGGAGAAGAAACAAGTCCCCGTGAATAATTCACAACCTCACCCAGGCAGAATAAAAAATATATTTTACCATCAAAGGTCTTTCCTGTTTTGAATTTCCACTGATATGAGTGGCAAGAAGAAAAAGTCATGTGAATGGAAAGAAAAGCAAACCCTCAAGAACAACTCTCAGTGCTTCAGCAGCTTCTTACTTGGCTGGTTTGGGCTCTGGAAAATGCAGTCCTGAAAAGCAGTTTCCTCTAAAGGAGTTTACCCTCATGCATTGAGGCCTGATGGAGGCAGCCACTTGTCTCCTTCAGTGCATGGAAACCTGCTTTCTCTCGCATTTCTTGCTGATAGAGCAGACGGTTTGAGTGTCTGAACTGGAAGAACAGCCTGAGGATCTTTGAAGGACATTTGCCACATGAGAGGCCATTTGACTTCAGTGGAACCGTGCCAATTTACCTACCACCTAATTTGTGCATGAATCATATGCACACATCTAACCTCATCTACATCTCACCCCAGTGTCTGCAGAATGCTTTGGGAGCAGACAGATGGCCAGAAATTCCTCAAAGTTCACTGTGAGCTTGGCAATGTGGCAGGGCTGGAGGTCAGATACCTCAGAAGCAGCAACAGCAAACTGTACAGAAGACCCATTGCTACTGCCAAACCTCTCTATTGGATATCTCAGATGCATTTAAATGCACACCCCAAAAGGGGAAAAATGTCAAAAATACTACAGGAGAGGGGAAAATTTAATTACCACAAATAGCAAGAGATGCTGCTGTGTTTCACTTGTCTCTTCTCAGTACTGGAAATGTTTTTGCAGCAGCCATGGCAGTGCATGCTCAGGGGTTCAAGGGCTGGCAGTGCTGTTCCTAACATCATCAACATGTTCTGCCTGCACATGGGAACCTACTCACAGCCCCTGCATACAATTTGGAATTCAACTCAGTGAAGAAGGATCAGCCCATTCCATTGCCAAGTTAAGGACAGGTGCAGGAATGGGAGGCAGGCTCTCCAGTGAGGCAGAGCACCTTTATCTTGGTGCACACCAGTACCCACATTGTCACAGGGGCAGAGGAGTGCAGGTATCACAGGTGTTGAACTCACACATGTTGCACTCCGAATTCATTTGCAAAGGCTGTTTGGAGATTTTCACAGCAATGAAATGGGCTTTGGCTGGAGAGCTGCAGCCTGACTCTGTGCTGCCAGACAGCCTCCACGCAGCACAGCCAAGGATGACAGGTGCTGTCCAGTGCCTTCACAACCCCACCACCCACATAAGAAAACAGCTCAGGTTGCCACCTACCTCCCAGGGTGGCAGAGATGAGGATGTGGGTGCCGTACTTTTTGATGATGGTATCAATGAACTGCTGCGTGGTGGGTCTCCTGCCCAGGAGGCGGATGCTCCTCTGAAACTCAGGCATCAGGGGCAGTGGATTGTGGAGCAGGTCCCTCCGCTCGATGGCTGTGTTCCTCACCTTCCAACGGGCAAACTCCCTACATGACAACACAGAAACACAACTGGGGTGAGGCTTCAAGCCTGGAGAGGCAGGGAGTGTCATAAAGGGCAGGAAAGGAGGATGAAGAAGGACACTCCCACAGGGATACACACAAAGCCACAAGGGATTTTGCAATTCAAGGCTGGAAGGAACACTTTCTCCACACATCTCAATCTTTCAGCACCAGGAGCAAAAGATCATTTGGAAAAACAATAGGTTTGATAAACCATCTAAAAGGATCAATTCAGATAAAAACAGAGGCTGGGAAGAAAATGAAGAGCTTGTGTGGTTTTCTATTTATTTTTCTTAAAAACAAACCCAAACTTATAAAGTGATTTTCAAGTCCCTTCTTCTAACCCGATAGCAACCAGGAAAAAATAAAGTTAGTGCTTGCAAAAGCAGCTCTTTACTGCAGGTACATGTTCTGAAACCACAGAGAGGGAAATGCCTGGAGAAAGCCTCACACACCTGCGATCTAAAACCCGGCCCCTGAAACACGTCACACCAGCTGAGAACCTAAAAGATGAGAAACCCATTAATGTCCTTTGAGAAACACTGAGCAAGGCCTTCTTACAGGAGAGGATATTTATAACTGCTCTCCTAGAGTGCACCTGCACTAACTTAAACTGTCTCCTGCATAATCAAGTCACAAGCTGCTCTGTCACTCCGTGCACACCATTACAATGCTGGAACTTGAGATTAGGTCAAAATTGTCATTTAAAGAATGGGAATGACAGTACCTGGCACTGATACAGCACTTCTACCAATGTGCATCAACCAGCAACTCCACTGGGCATCAACTGGGCAATCCCACTCTGCTGGGTGAGAGCCTGACCCACAGGCAGGTGCAGGAGATGCTGTTGGTCAGCTGCAAAGCCAGGATCACAACCCGTCTGTTATTCCCAGGAAGAACCTACACACAGACCACTTTATGTGTGTTAAGTTATTTTACTTAACGCAATTATGCATGTATTTATTTTGATTACAACCCATCACAACACCCCAGGCTGCCTCGCAGCAGTTGCATTCACTAAAATAGCCAAGTGCCAGCTTTTTGCTTCAACATATCTCCTTACACCTGAGCTAATGCCGCCTTTGTAGCCCTTAGGCTTTCACAAGCCAAGCGAAAATGCCAAAATAAAACACCCCTCTTACCACATGCGAAGAGTCATTACTGTCAGACCTTGAAGTCTGCTGAAACATCAGTCTTTCCTAGGAAAACCTCTGTCAAAAGGTCAAACACCCACAAAACTAACCCAAAAAAGCCCCATATGCCAGTATCTTAATACTAGGAGTGAAGAAAACGTAAACTGTTAGCTCCAAAGTCATCTGCAGTTAGTTCAATACCAGCATCTGTAAAGAGCAGATCACAGGTTCCATCTTTTCTGCCCCAAAATAGAGTAAAAGTCAGATGAAGGGATATGTTTGGGCACCCCACAGCTTATTTTAATGATAGATAAAACCCTAATATAAAGATAAATAGCTTCTCTGACACTGCCGAGAGAGGTTGCTCTAACCCTTCCCCATTGCAGTTGCAGTTCCAGATCTTGCTATACAAGGAGACCTCCTTTGTGTGAAGGAATGGTCCTTTCAGCTGTTCCACTGCATGGGGTGATGCAGATCCAGATGCTAAAAGAGAGGCAAGGTCCTATAATAAGCAGAGATTTTAATGTTCCCATCATAAGGATCGTAACTAGCGAGCACAGGAAAAATGCCATCTGTGCTTCCTCTCCAAAGAGACAATTTGGACTTCCTGGAAAAGTCAAGCACAGTTTTGCTCCCAGATTACTGCTTCCTCCTGAAAACATTAGCAATAAAGCCAGGAGGGACCAGAGCCCTCCAGAGCCTGTGTGTTCTCAGAAAGGGCTGGGGAATGCTTTATGTCCCCTGACTAAGTACAGAGAGTGTGATTTTGTTCGTTATTCCAAAGCAGAGACCATAGAGCTGAGATGTGTGGCTGATCGAGGTAGGGATCTATTGACACAACCACACCCAAACCCAAGGAGTGTTTCAATGCAGGTGTGGAGATGAACAGGCACAATTACAGTTAGGACCACAGACTGGAAAGTAATGGGCAATAAAGATGGAAGATGGTCAAAACAGAAAATTTGATGAACTCTGTTTAACATGAAAATTGATTCCTTTTTTACATCAGGTCCAACATTATCTCATGACACCACGGGCAAGATGCAAAAGGAGGAGTGTAAAGGAAATCACAGAATGATCATGGCTGGAAAGGATCTCTAGGATCATCAGTCCAGCTCTCATCGCAACATCTCCCTAACCAACAGACCATAGCCTCAGGTGCTCCATCTACTAATCTTGTAAACACCTTCAGGAATGGTGATTCCACCACTTCCCTGGGCAGCCTGTTCCAGTGCCCAACCACTCTCTCAGTAAAGATTTTCTTCCTAATATCCAATCTAAACCATATCTTCAACCTTGCCTGCTACCAGGAGACAGCTCCAGTCCCTATTCATGCAGAAGAAAAGTCCTTAGCAGAACCCACATCTAAAACATGATAGTGACATTTTCCACTCAGTTTTTCCACATGCCATCCCTCCCCAGGGCTTCCCACTCCTAGGGCACGTCCTGAGGTGAAAGCCCAGTTCTACTGCACTCTCCGAACGCCTGGGTGTGTGGCTTCCATGACGGGTGAGAAAAGCTGAGCAAATACGTTACGATGAATAATTTATGCAACTAACTTAGATGTTTATCTTCTGCTCATAGAATATCCATGAGCCACTTGCAGCTCCCTCTAATTCATGCACTGTTTGAATTTACTCAGTGACTTTTTCAAACTATTTTGTTAAGGTTTTGCACGGTATGTGGCTGGATCCTTGTCTTTGTGTGCTGCTGATTGGTTGGGATTGGTCTTCTTAAGCCGCCCGATTGATGGCCACGAATACATTTTAAACTTGGCTTCCCCACTTCCAGAGTATTTTACATTGAAAGCAGCCCCATTAACACCAGCAATATTCCACACAACCTATAGAGTTCTGGGCTGTAAGATGCACCTGAGGCCAAGATTACTGTTCAGTTTTGGAAGATAGATTTAATATTAATGGATATTGCTACTGAAATTCTTTAGAATTACTATGGTGATAAAATAGATGTTTGCAGGGAACAGCACAGCTCCAGCCTTATGGAATGTTTCAACCTGTATCTCCTGAGGTCTGTGAAGAAACTTCTCCAAGAACAGGTATTTTATTACCTTTCAATGTTAGACTTAATTACATTTTCTGCAGAAGCAGCTGCTGTTGGCCAAACCCAAGCCAATTGCACTGGCCTAGGTACCCTGCTCTCATCTGTTTGTCTCTACCAAACCCTGGCGTCTGTGAATCTAAGGTTGGGAGGGACCTTAGAGATCATCTACTCTACCTCCTGAACCAAACTCCTGAATTCGTGCATGACATGTGCAAGAGGGCACTGAAATCATTCCAGAAATCATTGTCAGATGCTATTTTACTGCTAATAGCTACGCAGAATCACCAGTGACACCACAGTCTCTATGCTTGGAAAACACAGGTGTGGCCTCTACAGGTCCCAAGGCTCTTCACAAGAGAAGTCTTGCACTGTTCTTTCCTCATTTTTCAGGTGAAAAAGTTGCCAAGACTCAACCAGGATTATGATGGCTCCCCATGAAACAAGATTAGAACAGAGCCTTCTGACCCTCAGGGAAATCCCCAGCAAGAACCTGAACTTCTGCCAGTGGGGAAGCTTTTAAGGCTTCACAAAGATGACAAACCTCTTAGCAAGGAAGAGGAAGAGTCTGTATCCCTGATGCAGAGACAGGATAAGGAGAAACTATGACCTAATGTCTGAGTGGTGGGGGAAGAGGCACTAGTTTCTGTTCTCATGTCTCGCTGGGTAGACAGCTCGTGCTAATGTGGAGCTCACCCAGGAAAATGCCTGCCAGGTCAGCAGAGGGGACTCTGCTCTCTAATGTTAGTTGAAAGCACTGAAGAGCTACTCTTCTCATGGCTGGAAGGAGGTAGGCAGTGCTGATACCTAACGGGTACTGAGGTTGAAGGAAATAGAGGGGAATGAAGTACTGCCCCAGGAAGGCAGATGCGCACATTTCAGCCCTGTCACAGGGCTACTCTTTACTTGTATACAGCTATAACTGAGAAAATACCCCTTCAGAGTTTGTGTTAATGAGCTCAACATCATGGCCACACATGTCAGAGACAGAGGGAGCCACTAGGGATGTCTCAGTGATCATTAGTACTATGAGCCCTCCAGGCAAACAGAAAAAAAAGGGGGGGAAAGACTGAAGAGGGAGAAAATGTCAAAAGCCTGGAAAAGGTACATCATCCAGAGTCCCACTGCACCCTCTAGGAGGGTTCAAAGGCAGGAGCATCTCTAGCCATGGAGAGAAGTCTGAAAGAAAGAGGCCATTGGAGCAAATTAAATCCCCCATCTTCAAATGGCCAAAGAAACCAAAGGACTAAGCGAAGGAACAAGTTCAGCACAGACCTCAGGGGCTGGTGCTTGGAACCAAACAGAAATGAAATGCATTAAACAGTGGTGGTGACAGAGTCTGTTTGAAAAAGGAAAAGAAAACAGAGCAGGAAGACACTGAACAAAGCCTGTAACTGCTGTGCTAACTCCAACAGCCCAGCACCTCCTGCTGATGGATGTATTGCCTGAGGGTCTGCAGGGCAGTCAGTGCATCCCACTCAGTGCACACTCAGCAGCCAGGACCAGCCCTGCCAGTCCCTGGGAACTGGGCAAAAAGCAGGTACCAGTTCCTTTCTGTTCAGCAGTTCTTTATCTTTTTTTATAGCTCAGAAGCCATCAGCCGCTCCCATAGGTGATGGGCAGGCAAAGCCTTTCCGAAGGCACCACTCTCTTCACTAACAAGACACAAACATTGTTTAACATCCTCTCCTTGGCATTTTACACACGTGGATGTCAGCAGGGTCCCTAGTCGGAGGCAGAAAACTCCTAGAGCCTTCTTGCTCTCTTGAATGTAGCTATATCTACAATGCACTTGCCCTTTGTATTCATCCCAGAACTTCACAATCATTAAGACAGACAGCCTTAGACACCACTTTGGACACCCCTACGTACACCTGCAGACAAACATCATTAGCTGTTAGAGTGAGCACGAACCAAGAGACAGAATTTAGACCCTGCCCAGGTAAAAAGTGAGTTCAGCTTTCGCATCAGGAGCTTAGCCCAAAGCTCCCCAGAATCCTCCCAGATTCTCCTACAACAAAGTTGTTGGTTTGGGCTGTGTTTTGTCTTTCCTTTTCCCAGCCTAATTGTGCTAGTCTTGGGCTGCACAAAGTAATAGTTATCTTGGGTCCTCAGGGTGGTAACTCTTGCAGGCTACTATGAGCCCTTGATTCTGCAAACAAAGCCATGGGCCAGGATACAGCCACAACAACAGCACTATAGTGCTTATCTTCTACTGCCAGATACTGCTTAATACGAGTCTGTATGGGGTATCTGTGCTTACAGTGGGGTCAGTGATGTTTTATTTCTGCTCTGTGCCCTCAAAATGCCAGACAGCCCCAGGCTAAGCAGTGCAAGATCCTTTTAGCCATTTCCTCCACAGCTTGGCCTCTTCCCTGTCTAGGCCAGCATGAAGGACTCAGTCTTCAAAGCTGAGATTTTCAAAGGACCTACAAGAATTAGTTTCCTGTGAAGGTTTGGCACTCATCCCCGCTAATCTATTTAAGAAAACTCCAGTCTATAGATTCAAACTAGTTCCAAATTAGAAGATGAAGCCCTGCTACAAAAGAGAGAAACAAGACCTGCACAAACCTCATTTCAGAGAGTTATGGAAAAGAAATAATTTAAGCTGGAAGTCTGATAGCATTTTGCTTAACAACCAGGTAAGCAGACAGACTCAGACATGACAGCTGACAGGTGATCAAGGTAAATACATTGACTATTGATTGACTACCAATCACAGAATATTAGGGATTGGAAGGGACCTTGAAAGATCATCTAGTCCAATCCCCCAGCCAGAGCAGGATCATCTAGAGCAAGCCTCACAGGAACATACCCAGGCAGGTTTTAACGCTGTGCACTCTGCTCCAGCTTTGTTCCTCTATTTACCAGAATAGGACCAAACAGAAATGAAAGACCATCATATCTGGATCATTCAACAGAGTCCTAGAGCAGAAATAAAACACCCTCACTGGACTGCTTATTCCTTTACCAGTTTCCACAGGGCAAGGAAAGAATCTTCCGCTGGATTTCCCTTGGTCTGTATTTTGGCCATGTGCTTGGTGTTGGCCAAGGTGCCCAAAAGCTCAACTACTTCCCCTTCTCTGCACCAACATTTCATTCCATTGGATTTTCCTGTTATAAGCAGAGTTTTCTTTCTATCTCTCTGATACTTTCCTTGAAAATATCAAATTGTTGTAGGGCTGGAAGTTTGGAGGTTTTTATTGTAGAAAGAAGAGGAGGTAAATAATAGGTTTCCAAGAAGCAAAAAGAAAGAAAATTACTTCAGAGCTCGGTGGGTTTGACACAACCTTGAAAACACCTTGGTAAACGAATTGTTCCAGCACTGAATTAAAAACCAAGCAGACAAGAACCTGAGCTCTGCGTTCTCTCTTAGAATGGGCCTACTCTTGGGTCTCTTAAGAGAAAAATCTGTAATTGCTGGGTGCTGAAAAGATTGATTTGTTTAAAAAAGTGAAGCTGCAATAAATGTATTACTGGAGAGTCAAAGCAGAGTGATTCAGCGCAGGTAAGTACGAGATCACGGCATTTGATCGCTGCTGTCTGCTTATTATTAAATTTGATCATGGCCAGGACATGGCCATCGTTCCTAGCTCTGACTTCAAACTACACTCAGACAACCACAAGCAAACATGGCACAGCTGGCTACCACCTCTTCCACTGAACGAGGTCACCTCCAAGCTACATGTTTATGCGTCCTCAGATAACACATCGTACCCTCTCAACTTCAGAGAGAAGCTCACCGGCTACCTTCATCCGTCATCTATTGATCTCCTCTCTGTTTTCACCTGAGTCAGCTGCTACAGTTCCCTTTGATCACCCATCAGGTTACAGCACAAACTGCTTGTGGGACATTTCTTCTAGGCACCCATCCTAGTGATGTTCTTTGTGTAGATTTCACTGCAAAAAGCACTCACCCCAGGTACTGGACATACCCTTCCTAGCAGCAGCCTTGTCCACCCTGCAGACTCACTCCTAAATAGCTCCCATTAGTGTTAACACCATTTCAGCTGTTTTCTGCATGGGGCCGACGGCGCTGCTCCTAAGCCACTACAATTTACATCGTGGTTGATGCTGGCTGCTAGAAGCCAAAGTGACATCTCTGCAAGAGCTCCCAGCATTGTTAGCACTGCTGCAGCTTAGCAAACATTATCAACAATAGCAAACGCTCTGTTCTGTTGCTGTTTTCTTCCTAAAAGCTTACCTAAACCAGACACACTTGATTAAGCTACTGAGGATGTGATTCTATTAGGCTGCAGGGTCCTGGGCTCCAAGCACTGGAATGGACAAGCAAGAAACACCCATCCCTTCACTCTGAATTATGATAAAAAGCACAAGGGATGCAGCCAGAGCAATGCTCCACTGAAATACCTGAGGTAGCCTAGAGAAACTCACCCATGAGTCAGGCATTTTGAGCTCTAAAGTCACAGGTACAACCACTCCAGTACTATCTTCATAGCATGGTCTCCTGGATTGACATTTCTGAGGCTGACCCAAAACTCAGGATCAAGCAGATCCTGGGAAGTCCAGGAGCTGTCAATATTAAAACAGCACTTTTGAAGAAACAGATGGAAACATCCGAGTCACTGAAGGAATTTTACAGTCAAGGAAACCTGGGATAACTGGTATGATTTTAGGTTCTGTTCTTCCACACTTCTAGTCACACATGATCCCCGTCCAGAGAACTGATGACACACACAGCCCATTAGCATTAGCCAACAACAGGCTAAGGGTGATGTACACACAGGTTGCTCCAGCTGGATGGAGCATGGAGCAGAGATAGGAGAAGGCCCCAGATTGATCACTCTGTGCTACAGCAACAGATGTGGTGGGAAAAACAAACAATAAAAGCAACCTTTTCACACTGAAGTGTTTGCTTTAGGTTAGAGGATACAAGTCTTCCCTCTTTTTATGGCTAAGAAATAAAGGGGGCTATTTAAATGTTAGTTTTGAAAGCAAGTTTGAACTGGAGGGCAGTTCAGATTTTTGTATTTATAGAGCAGATAACAAGTGACCCAGGGCAGGGGGACTCAACCAGCTAGACATGTCCTGCCCCAAAATTCATCATGTAAATTCCCAGCCTACCAGTGTTCACATGAGCACAACAGCATGAAGCAAAGGCTGTAACAAGAACAGAGTTCGGAACAAGTCACTTCATTAAATTTACTTCATTTCCTGAAGGTAGGGGTGTGTACAGAAATATCCACCCATATTTTAGCTGTAACAAGCTGATAGCCTGTGACTAGTGACAGAACAAGAGAAAATGGCCTCAAGTTGTGCCAGGGGAGGTTTAGATTGGATATTCAGAAACATTTCTTCCCTAACAGAGTGGTCAGGGATTGGAACAGGCTGCCCAGGGAGTTGGTGGAGTCACCATCCCTGGAGATACTTAAAAAACACACAGATGTGGCCCTGGGGGACAGAGTTTAGTGGGCAGAGTGGGGTTGGGTTGACGGTTGGACTCTGCGATCTTGCAGGTCTCTTCCAACCTTGACAATCGTTGGATTCGATGACACCACAGCTCCAAGCTTTGCTCTTCACTTACCAAGATCCACAGCTAACTCAGAAGAAAAAAAACAAGCTATGCTAAATGTGGCCTCAAAGATTCAATGCTCACATTACAGGCTGAGGTGCCTGGCTACTGCTCCACTGGCAACCTAAGCACAATATTTGTTAACACTGGGAAAGGGGGTATCTGACATTTAGCCTGGGTGGCCCTTTTTTCCACAAAAAGCTCAACACTTGCTCCAGAGCAGCATGTAGCCATGTTTCAAAACTTGAACTGTTGTCAGAAAACAGAGCCATCACCCCCCCTCTGGTCAGTTGTGCTTCTCGCTTGGCAAAGGCTCAAATTCAGTGAGTGCAGAGGAAAAAACTCCAAAAAGTGATGTTTAAATGTAAAGCTCCTCCTACACTCAGCTGTAGCCTCAAGGCAGCCCTGGCAGAACCACCCAGACCATACTTGCTGGCTCAGCAGGAGCAGGTAGTGATAGCAAAGCTGTCCCCTCTGCCCACCTCTTCATCCTGAGTCATCCTCAGCTGATGCAGACACTGGGGATCACATAAGGCTGGAGCTGGTGGGTGGTTGGGATGCCTGAACACAGACAGTTGGCAAAGCCACCTGTTTCCATCAAGGACATCTTGCTGCAAACCCATTGAGAAGCTGTTGCCCAGGTTAAGTGAAGTGAAGGGGGTCATACCCTTCCCAGGCAGGGATCACCCCTCAGAGGAAGGGCACGCTGCAGGCTGATCACAGACCACACACAGGGCAATCATGGCTTGCAGACATGTGACAGGACAGACAGACCAAGCACTGCTTGTTCCTAAAGGCATACCTGGGTTCAACACACAGTCACCAGCCTCAGAATGACCCAGACCACAGAGTAATTACTGTTGGAAAGAACCTGTGAGATCATCACGTCCAACCTTCAACTAGCACACTCCATCACCTATGCCATTAGAAGAGATCTTGCAGACATCATTCATGAGTACAAGGCAGAGGTGCAGGTGAACAAAACCTGTTCTGACATCACACATTAAAACCACACTCATCCCTGCTGCTTTGTTCCTGTAGTGTCACAACATCATTTCCTCCAAGTTGGTTTAGGAGAAAGCAGTGGTTCCTCCTCACAACTCCTCAGGTCACACTGAGCCTTCACCCCAAAAGCTGTGGCTCAATATCCTGTTGGTTTCCAAGCTGTACAGTTAGATTCAGGCTACTCACCAAGGGCTGCTGTTTTAACAGAGACACCTAGAAAGCAGGTATTCACACACTGGCTGGAGACTGTCCCCTCTCAGTATTGGAATCAGACGATAACCAGGCCTGAAATTACTAGCCAACAGGCATAAGGTAAGAGGTGAAGGGCTAAAATAAATCAATACATTAGGCTGCAGAGTACAGCTGCAGTGAAATTCAAGCCATCCATAATCAGAGACGTTTGTGCTTCGTTCAAGATCAAAAAAAACCCAAGAACACCCTTCCAAAAAGCCCACAGTATTGCAGAATTACAGGGGAATTGACGAGCTTTTCTCTAGGAAAAAGGTGACCCATTTCCTCCGACTGCATCCCTCTTTCGCAGAGAAACTGAACGCGAGCTGCAAGGAAGCCCTGAACACTCCCTGGTTGCTCCAAAAGAGAGAAGAAAAATCTCATTTCAACACAAATCAGTTTGGATGTATTTAATTTTCATTCCTAGGCATGCCGTTTCAGACTCGGACATGTTTTGATGGGGGGAAATAAAAGAGACTACAATAAAATACAAATCCACAAACTCTCCAGGAAGGGCAATCTCTTTGCATGCTGCAGCAGCCAGCAGTAAAGAGACAAGCGTGGGGTTTGTACAGCATTTCATAAAGGAAAATGCAGTATTGCTCTCCTGTCCAAGGAGCTAGTGACTGCAGATGCCTTTGTGTTCTGGGGTCTGCTGGTGAAGCTTTGGAGTTATTCCAGTAAACGCTTAGTGATTTCCCCATCACAAGTCACAAGCTCTTATTTGGGACTCAGACACACAGATCTCAAAGATCTTTTGAACAAGTGTGCCACTGCTCACAGAGAAGTTCAGACAGAGGTGCAGCTTTTCCAAGGAACAGATCCAGCCTACAGCACAGCCACAAGCAACATTAACCCAGACCCAGAGCCTGGCCAAAGTACTTCACCAGCAAGGGCTGAAGTAGTTGGTGGGTCATGGGTGAACTCACTGCCCCAGGCAGCTGCCCGAATTGCCTCTGCCAAGAAACCCTCCTGCCCAGGGTCCTGGCTGCCTGCCCAGGGTTCACATCACTCACTAAAGCTGAGAGGGTGGTGGCAGTGTGCAAACACAACCCCACAACAGCCACAGAGAAGAGAAGTGGGGCAGAGCAGGTCCATTAACAATCTCCACTGCGCAGAGATTCCTAAAGCCCAGACCTACAGGAGGACACAGAAGCCACACGCAAGCAGTGCAAAAGCATTTGAGTGAGCTGGGGCCGTGCCACAGCGAGGGAGATAGACCTGATCTATAGCAAAAGTGAGAGATATCAACTGCATTTATCTTCTGCAAGGTAATAGGACCCCAAAGGCTGTGAAATCAATCTGATTAAATGCAAACCACTTCCTTTGGGAGGGCTGATCGCTGACTGTTGCATTCACTGGATGGTGTTGGGGAGAAGGTTGAAGTTGTAGAATCATAAAGTCTTCCAGTAGTACTCTACTCTAGTCTTTATAATTTTTGAGGTGGTGCCCGTCTGAATTCCTGCAGTTTTAAGAACTACCATAGCCAGGAGGCTGCTTTGGCATGAAAAGGACTAGCAGAGCACCTCCTTTGCTGCCTGTGCCACAAACACCCTTCAGCAGCTGAGAGTGGCTGTTAGACCCACACTGCGGGTGCACAAACTGCACCTTGCTGGAAAGGGGAGTACCTGCAAACCACACAGAGCCTCACAAGCACCTCCCTGCACCAGCAGCTCAGTTCAACTACAAACCAAAGCACACTCACAAGCTAAGGTCCAGATGGGAAATTCAGGTCTTGGAGAAGTTGAGAGCAAAACCTCCTTAATTCCAGAGCAGGCAGCATCCAGCCCTATGCATGCAGGTACCCCAAAACCCAGCAGGTTCTCCAGGCTGTAAGCAGATCGACCAGATTTAGGGTTTGGGACAGCAGGCTGGAGCTGAGCTCTGCTGCTAAGCAAAGAGAACCACTCCCTTCCCTGAAGGTAGGGGAAGGCCAGCTGCAAAGATTTACAGTCTCCCCATTCAAGGGCTATTGATGGAAAAAGAGAGGTCAGCTGTGAGGAGGACTGAGGGGGGTCGTTTGTTTTCTTTCACTTGTTTGGTTTTTTTAAATTTGTTTGAGCTTTCTGAGATTTATTGTAAGGTTTTTTTGGGGGGTGGTTGGTTTGTTTGTTTGAGGGAGAAATTTGTGTTTTTAAAGTCTAGCAGAGATCAAAACAAAGGGCAAAAGGGTTTATTTTTTATAAGGGCTTCCTTGTCTCCGGTTTTCATTTTGGCTTGTGCTTTAACCGTGGCTCAGAGAGACTGGGTTGGAGCTCTCTGCTTCTGTTTCTTCCCCTCTCACCCTGGTGTTTTCTTTCATGGTAGATGTTTTTGTTTGTGTTAAGTTAAAGTCAGGATTTCTCTGACAAAACAGACT